>JAQQZT010000009.1:13243516-13258012 GCA_030068275.1 Clarias platycephalus | reverse complement strand
CACACACACACCCACACACACACACACACACACACACACACACACACACACACACACACACACACACACACACACTTAGTGGTTAGCACTGTTGCCTATGACCTCCAGGGTCCAGGTTTGATTCCCTCCTCGCATCAGGCCGTTTGCATTGCATGCACTATACAAGTAGCCAGTTTGCATATACTGTATGCTCAGTGGTACTTGTAGATACTTATATGTATATATGTACATATGCATATGTACATAGCATATATGTACACATATAAGAATGGTGAAGTATTTTTATACATTACCAAAAATGGACATTTAATATATATATATTTTAAAATTTAAATTTAGGTCTGTCTGACCCTGTAATACATAATGTAATAAACAAGGCACCGTAGCAAGGGGTGTGTTCGAGTATTGGTAAGGAACAGAGAGCAGCAGGCTGAACCAGCGGGTAACATATTATGATAGCCATCACAGATCTGTTTTGTCTTTGTGATGGCACATAAAGAATGAGAGCTGATCTGCACCAAGCCGAGTGTATGTGTGTGTGAGACTCTATATGTGTGAGTGTCAGTTCAATTAAATTTGATGCTAAATATATACTGTACAGTAATCTTTGTAGGACAACAACTGCAGGACAAGCAGCTTTTTTTTTAAATATATTTTTTTACAAGAACTGTTCCAGAACAGCTGACCTTAGTGTCTTAAAATAACAACTGACTGCTGTTGTTATTCTTCTTCTTTTTTTTGTTACCTAATTACCTAATGCCATATGTATTATTTAATAGTTTTGAATTTGGGACATGCAGTGCCAGTTTTAGCATGTATCTGGCCCTGGGTGAATTTCCCCTAAGCACCCCGCAGACAAAAAAAGCACCAAAGCACTATAATTCTAGGTGTATGTACCACAAATACTCAAAGTATCACAAAAGATACAACATATAAGCAGTATATTGATATCTTTTAAGTTTAGCATTTAAAATTCCCCTTTCTAAGCTCAGAACCTAGTCAACAAAATCACAGAAAACTTTTATGATTTAACCTCTATGACAATTAACTAAATATGTCATGTACCTGTACTAGTTATGATGGAATCATTTTGCTGCAGGCTACATACATGACCATAACATAGATTAACTAACATAAGTGTTATACTAGCCTATTTTATTGCATGCATTATATAATAATCATAAATAAATAACATAGCTCCATACTTTTATCTTTTGCCTGTCTCCCCTCTTCTTCGTTTTTCTAAATTGGGCAACTGATGGCTTTCACCATTTCTTTTTGATAATTCTTTTCTTCATTTGTTTGGTTTGCCAGTGATCAGTAACTATGTCCCAAAATGTCACCTATTTAGTCAGGATTAAACCAATTAACATTAATTATGGAATTACTGTATATTACTTTTATTAATTTATGATTTATAATTAATTTAACCAGAAATATAAAGTATACAGACACATAATTATTAATGAACTGTCCTTTATTTGGTAACATTTCATAGTTTGGCTGATTTTACTAATTGCATTACTGTATAAAATTAGAGGTGCACTTTTTCATTGATTCCTGAGGTCCCTTCACCTAACCGCCGATTTCTTTTTCTTCTTATGTCTTCTTTTTATTGGAAGATTTTCCCATGCATTAGGCTGCCTAACAATGGTTAACAAACCCACATAATTTTCTTGACTTGCGAATGAGCGATAGAACACCTAATCGCACAAAATATCACCATCATTCTGAATCTTTTTTGTGCACATTTGCTGTTTTGACATTCATGAAAATCATAAAGTGGACCTTCATCTTAATTCTTAATTTCAGGCTTTGATGAGGGAAAGATTTGTGACCCATCATGTCAAGTCAGGTATTAAGGCACACAGTGTGCTGTAGGTGAAATGTATAAAGTTGATAAATGCCTTATCTTCCTGATCCTTCATCAAAATTGAGAAATTTTCATTCTAAACTTTGTTTTAAAGTATGTGAATGCTTTAAATTGTCTCCATTTGTGATAGAAAACCTTGCATTTTTATAAATCAACAAAGTTAGTTTTGACATTCAAACAAAGCAGTGACATTCTGGCATCAAAATGAGGGTTCCCTTTTTCATCCTACTTAATATAAATATTCTGGAAAGAATATTTTAACAGATTTTAAACCTTGTAAACAAAAATATATATCTCAGCAACTGGGTATGATGCGCTAATAAACTTGGTAACAAAACAAACTTAGAGGGAAGTGATCTAAAAATATGCATGACTCAAATCACCCAAAATGTTACTTAAAACACTTAGGACAAGAAAAGATATCACACCATCTAATGGTTCTATTTAATTGGCCAGGCATTTATGGAGATATTTGCAGGTGGTGTGCATCATGCCACGCATGGCAGCTGGTGAATCTGCCATCAACCCTAAAAGTGCCCTTGTGCTCATTACTGTTAATCAAAGTCCCCTTCAAAAGCCTTCACAGGGTTTTCCCCATTTCAATTATTATATAAGACATCATTGGAAAATTGCAAGGAAGAACTTTCTTTAAATAAAAGTAGAGCTCAATATCTTTTTCATCTATTCACAGTATTGTATAACAGAGACACATAGCTATTGGAATTTGTCCCAGGAGATAAAGTTCTCATTTTGTTAAAACTCGCAAAGTGCCAAGGACCATTTGAGGTCAAGCAGTAAGTCAAAAATGCTGACTCTGCGGTTAGGTGAATGGATAGAGGCAATGCATTCCAAATTTACCAACTCAATCTTCTGAAACTATGGAAAGAAATCCATTCCAGATTCCCTTATCTCCAATATTCAATGGAAAAACAAACAAACAAACAAACTTATCCACACTGTTCAACTTACACCACTGCATGGCACTTCAGTCTGGGAATCGTGAAGCGCCCACAGTGTTTCAGTGGGTTATGAACAGAATCCTCCATATACTGTGTATAGTATGGCTGTAGCAAATTACCTTGTTGTGTGTGTAGGTTTCTGCTGTTTGTGTGTTCATCAGTACAATAAAATCCCAGCTGAAAGGAAATCCAATGTAAAGAATAAAGACGTGCAAGTTAAACACCCCAGCCCCAATTATTTAGTGTACAAACCTTTTACAGTCACACAGAAGATAAAGGCAACATCATCTCTCCCTGGTTACAAGACAGTGCTACCTTGTTCCAAATAAATATTTTAGAAATAAAAGAATAGAAGTCTGTTAATTAGACCATTTTTGTTTTATGACCTGTTTACTTTTTCTTGGAGTCTAAAAAGATAACATCATTAAAAAGTATGGGGAATAAAAGATGCTTCAGTAGTTAATATGTAATATTTTTTGTGTATTTTGGAACAAACTGAAAAACAATACATATTATCTATGAATAGGTTCACCTTGTTATCACAAGACCTGTGCCAACATTTTCTTAACTGCACATCTTCATAACAAGTGCTACAATTAACGACTTGAAAACTTAGTAACAAAAAAATAGTATACTTAAATAAAAAAAAAAAAAAATAGTATACGATTTCTAATTAACTACAATTTTTATGTTGCATTTCCATGCCATTTTTTGGCAATGCATCCCTCCCAAACATTTAAAAACAAAAAAAGTGTCAATCTACTTAACAGCTAGCTCTGTAGTAAAACTCTCTTGGAATGTCTAAGGTGACACCTTGCTGGCAGAAGAACTTGTTTCATTTGCTCTCAGGTGCCTGCTGCAAGATCGTAACAACACCTCCATCAGCCTCCAATCGCCACATGCTCACTGTGCAGAAGCATGATGTGAGGTATATCCTTAGAGCAGTGACCTTAGCTTAAGAAATGTGGGACTAGTTCACTGTGGTCTTCACTAATGTATTCAATAGCCATTCAATAGGTATACCGTGGATGGGGTGCCAATCCATCACAGGGTACACACACACTCAAACACTCATTCACACACTAGAGGAAATGTAGGAATGCCAGTTAACCTACATAATCTGCCTTAACCTAACTCTGCCTTCAATACAGCTATACCAGGCAGCCTGGTCACCAATTCTAGGAACTTGGGACTGTCCCAAACCACCTGCCCTGGATCAAGGATTTTCTGACAAATAAAACCCAGACCACCCCCATCACTCCTCCACTCTACAATCAGCAATAGTGCCTGATGGTTGTGTGTTGAGCATTCTTCTCTTCTCCCTCTACATTTATGGCTGAGTTCACTCCCATATCACCACCACTATCATCAGATTTGCAGGACACATGACTGTGATTAAACGTATCTCAGAAGGAGACAGAGATGAAATCCAATGACTGGCAGAGTCATGTTCAGAAAACAACCTCACCCCTATTTTCTAAAAAACAAACGATTTTATAAAAACCTCCAGACCTATAGGACAAGCCCCAATCTGTTACACATGAACAGAGACTGCATTAACAATGTCTTGTTTTCTGGTCCCTGCAAACAGATCACCTGCAATCTCTCTTGGACAACTAAAAACACAGGAGTACTCAAGAAGGCACAGCAACAACTCAATTGACTCAAGACAATTTGACCAAAAGCTGCTGGTGTCCAACTATAGATGCACCATGAAGAGCATGCTCTATATATATATATGTATATTATTGTGTGGAATGCCAGCTACCATCATCACCACCCAGAAAACCATCACTTGCTCACTAACCTCCTTGGAAGACTCACTCTCACTGCTACAGTACTAACGAATCACTGTCTGGATTGTTATTTAGTTGTGTTGTACTTTCTGCAATGGCAAATAATCGAATTTAATTTAACAAATTTAATTTATATATAAAGTTTTGTTAGCAATTTTGGAACTTGTGTAAATAATTTCCATCCAGATACTAAGGCTTACAAATATAATACAATACAATGGCACTCTTGATATTATATTGGGGAATGCGAAATATTTGTATATACTGTATGTTAAATCAAAATTTCAGAGTTAAGCTCACACTAATTTTGTGTTTAAACTGAGTATTGACTTCAAAATAATTGAGCATGAGAATAAGTGAAGTGAATTTCATTTCACTTTACCTAAACAGTGCAATGTTTTATAATTATTGTTTGAGCAGAATTGAGAGCATTGCATTAAGTCCCATACACACTAACATTCGAGTTACAAACTTTCAAAATACAAACATGTGTTGTTCAATTGCAAAAGTTAGATCACATGTCCGGCGTACATTGTCATGCAATACAAGCACAGGATGTCCGGAAGCAAACCTAAAAGTCACGATGATGAAGCTGGTACTGTTTAAGCTGGTAGTGCCAAGCAATAACAATGGAGACAACAGTAAATATAATTGAATGAATGGGGCGAGGTGAAAAGATGATGGAGGACAAGGGCAAGATCATCGAACATGTGAAGAGTCTTGTAGAGGACTTACTATATTATATTCCATGCTTTATCTTGCTTTCTCTCCAGTAATGCTGCCTAGATTATATCTTCCTGTCATTTGATTCTTGTACTGTGAATTTAATTTTGTAACTTGTACTGTAAATATTTACAAGATCCAGCACCTGCTTTACTGACCCCATAAAGTACACCAAGCTCCTAGACTTGCCATTTGCTGATATATTTCTCATATCATTAATAAAAGTTTTTCTTTATCTAAATCGTAGGCATTATGTTTGTTGCCAAGCAGTCAGGATGCCTAGCAACACAGCTGCTGTTTGAGTAAGTAATAATTTTTTGATGTTAAGCTGACCCAGGATCATTGGTTCATGATTGCGAACCCAACAAGTATAAAAAGACATGAGAAAGATCCAGCAAAATTATTCTTGCTCATTAAAATTTCTGTGCGCTTTGAACAATAACGAGATTCAAATGTCAGGTTTCAAATGCCAGCCATGAAATCACCCGTGTATTTCTGATATGGATTATTTGCTATTGCCATGGTTTTGTTCAGATCACATATCGCATCAGTCACTCTGTAGATTGTAGGCAAATCTTTGATTTATTTTTGATAATCTAATGAGATACATAAATAAATTTAAGTGCTTGTTGAAAAGGTCTGGACTTTAAAGGACTTTAAAGGGTTGATGGCAGTCATGTATGTGTTGAGGCAGACGACTACAACAGCGGAAAACCACACCAGGCTCCACTCCAGTAAGCCAAGATGAGGAATCTGAGGCTACAGTACACACAATCCTACCAAACCTGGTAGACAAGTGAGGAAAAATATCAAGCAATGTTTTCCCAATTTGTGATTCCAGTTCACAAATATATATATATATATATATAGATATACAGTATCTCACTGATCAGAGGCTCAAAAGTTAAAATCCCAGCAGCACAAAGCTGCCAACCCTGTGCCTTTGAGTGATATTGCTTAATATAAATGCAAAGCAAAATCTTATTAATGCTGACAACTGTTGTGAGTTTTAAATAAAGTTTTTAATGGAATTAGAGGCAACACGGTGGCGTCCAGGGTTCAATTCCTGCCTCGTGGTCTGTGTGCATGGAGTTTGCATGTTCTCCCCGTGCTTGGTGGATTTCCTCTGCGTACTCCGGTTTCCACCCACAGTCCAAAGAAATGCAGATTAGGTTAATTGGTGTTCCGAAATTGCCTGTAGTGTGTGAATAAGCATGTGAGTGTGTGTATATGTGTGTGTGTGTTCTGCAATGGATTGGCACCCCGTCCAGGGTGTACCCTGACTCACTCTCCTGGGATAGGCTCCAGGACCCTGTATACAAGATAATGATATACAGTAGACGATGAGAAAGTAAATGAGTGAGTAAGTGACTGAGTGGAATTAGAGGCATCCTTCAGAGTGCAGAAGTCCTTCGTTTGCTTGATTGAATTACCTGCTGTGCCCACTTAAGTTGTATAAGAGGTGGATTTATATGGTTTAATATGATAGCTGTTGAAAGTCAGTATTAATCCTGATATGAATCTGTTATTACCAATTCAGGTTATTTCTATAACAATAAACCTTTTAACTTTAGAAAAATTTACACTTGTATTAGCAGCATTTCCTTTATGCTCAGTGTAGTGCTGTTGTATTTGTGAGATTGCATGTAAAAAGGAATACATTTTGATAAGCATTATTTATTAACAATTACATTTATTTAGGCAATAATAAACATGTTTTTATTTGTAGGTGAACACATAGACTAGTCTCTTGTAAAAAGCACCAATCATTTTAATGTAGCTGTTGATTACATAAAAAAAAAAAAAATTTGGAAAAATTTAAAGTAGCAACAAAATTTATTTAACTTTTTTAACTTCTTGTAAATTCTACCCAAGGTACACATATGGACAAAAATATTTGTCCAAACCTGCGATGACATTGTATCCAAATATATACACTTCAATATGGAGTGGGTTCCCCTTTTGCAGCTATAACAGCTTCCACTCTTCTTAGAAGGCTGCCCACAAGATTTGTCGATTGCCCATTCATTCTGTAAAGCATTTATGCGGACATGCACTGATGTTGCACTGATGAAGGCCTGGCTTGCAATCTCTGGTCCATTTCATCTCAAAGGTGCTTGATGGGGTTGAGGTCAGAGCTCTGTGTGGGCCAGTCAAGTTCCTCCACACCGAACTCATCAAACCATGTCTTTATAGTCCTTGCTTTGTGCCCTGGAGAACAGTCCTGTTGGAATAGAAAAGGGTCTTCCCCAAACTGTTGCCACAAGGTTGGACGCATCGCATTGTCCAAGATGGTAGGCTGAAGCATTAAGGTTGCCCTTCGCTGGGAACAAGGGGCTTGATTGAAGCACCTGAATTCAATAATTTACAGGTTTGGCCAAATACTTTTGTTCATATAGTGTAATTTATTGTTGGCAGATTAAAGGGATCTCAAGAATATGGTCTACATATTTAAGTCTAGGCCTGGCCTATAGTGTAGTGTGGTTGAATATGTTTGCTTTGTACTGATAAAAAAGCACATCATGCATATAGCATAAAATATGTGACCTAATGTTACTTGAGATAAATGGGTGAAAAATGAAAAATGACATTTGCTGGAGCTGCATAAATGGAAATGTTAATCTTCTAGAAAAGACCAGCTAAGTCCAAGCAGAGGGAAATAGAGCCTAATCTGTGCTCTATGACTAAGCTAAAATTGGGATGGATTAAGGATTTAAGGGGCCAGTGCCCATAACATGTCATGAACTTTTCAATACTTCCATATTTCACACATTGTTGCAACTGATGAAAGCCAATATTAAAGTATAAGCTTAGCACAAGGACTAGGTTCATACAACATATATACAGTTGGTTTTCCAGGTAAAATGTGAACATAGTTCACTTCTTTTCTATCTTTATTGTCATTTTTGCTCCATAAACGTATGCACCCATCTTCAAATCTCCTAAAGCTTCATCACTAATAAATAATTGTGATGCATAAAACTAAAAACATATTGAGTAGCAGTGTTTGTTCACTTTCACATGATAAACATAGATTGTCGTTCGTCTTTCAGCTGTTCCCATCAAGGGGCCACTACAGTGGACCATCCGATCTGCTCAACTTGGGACTGGCACTGCACAGAAGAGAAAGATCAAGTAGGAATAGGTGCAGCATTGTCTTAAAAAAGGGTCATGTAGTGCATAGGAATATGTTAATTAAAAATAAGGATGATGCGAGACCCTGAATCTGTCTTTTATCTCATCTATTTTCACAATGGCCTTTAGAATGGAGTAGGGCACATATGCCTGCTTGGCATAAAGCCTTCAGCTCTAGAGAGAGTGGGAGGGCACGAACAAATAAGTGGGATAACGGCCTCGGCAGCCATCATGTGAGGTGGCTGGGGACGTGCTGACTGAGGCAGACTGAAACAAAGCCTCCAAAGTGGCCAACCGATCCTTGGACTTGGGTTTGCTCATGCTGGCACACAAAAGGGCCATCTCCGTCAGCGGCCCAGTCAATTGATGAAAAGATAATTCCCCCCACGCAGACCTCATGCAATGCTGGGGCCCGTTTGCGAACCCCGACAGAGAGAGATCAAGCAGAAAGGATATGAGTGGGAAACTTCAAAACCCGCTCATGTTTCTGGGTCCGTGAAAGGATTTGTATAACACATTCAATTTTTGATGGACTTTCCCATGTTTCCCTGGACAGCCCTTTTTGTGAATGTGTTCGAATAAAGTATCTCTTATGTTTAATCTTTTTTTTTTTTTTTTGAGAAAGTAAAACCTATGTGTGAGCTTGTTTTGCAGCGATGCAGGCCAATGCACGGTCAGTCAGTCTCATGCAGGAGGTCGGAGCACATGGAGTACCGCTGACTCCTCGGCTGCCAGGGATTCGGGTGAGTGCAGGGGGACTTGCACCGCCATGAAGGTTTAAACCAACCTGGTTAATATATATTTTTTTTTAACAAAAAAGCTAATCATTTTAGAGAAACTATATCTTTTTGGATTTAAAGAATACTTGATTTGTAATAATGAAACAATAACAAGGCTGCATTATTACCTGCATATTTCATGCAATTACAGACTCTGAAATGCTGTAAGATTGATTCGGTTTACTTATTCCATAAGCAGTTTTTATTATTGACTGAATGCATAACATAATACTTCTTGGCATATTTATTTTTCTTTTACAAAATCCAGAAGAGCAATTTGATACTAATATGAGATAATGAAATTCATTTTGAGAGTGAAAAAATATTCTTGTGCTGTTCTTGTCTTTTTTTTTATTTTTTTAGAAAGTAAAAAAAAAAAAATTGCTAACAAGTTGTTTTTTTCAGGTGCGGACATGGAACGTATATGTTTGATTCTTTTGCTGTTATATAAATTATTAATAGTTAAAGCTCAGTTCAACGGATACAACTGTGATGCGAACTTTCATAGCCGTTTTCCTGGTGAGTATATCAAAGCAATAAATATGAGCTTGCCAGTCTGTTACATTTTTCATAAACATTTCTCTCTGTTACTGAATATATGAATCCCAAGTATATAATAAAGGAAGAATGTATTGCATCTAACTTTATTAAGTCCACTGACCCACTAATAAACTTTATTTGAAAAGAAACGGCATTTAAATGAACTGAACATCTTTTTCTTTTCTTTCTTTTTTTTCTTACTTTCTTCTTTTTGTAGCTGAGCGAGACATCAGCGTGTACTGTGGAGTACAAACCATAACTCTGAAGATTAACTTTTGCCCGGTGCTTTTCTCTGGCTACACCGACACTGACCTGGCCCTGAATGGGCGCCATGGTGATGCCCACTGCCGAGGGTTCATTAACAACAACACTTTCCCTACTGTGGTGCTGTTCAGCATCAGCCTTAGTACACTGGAGGCCTGCGGCAACATGCTAGTGGTAGGACATTGGCCTTGCATCAGCAGACCTTAGGAAACCTGCTAGTTTATGCTTTGACTATTGAGTTACAACCAGCAACCTTGTGCAAGCATCAACATAGTGATATACTGTACTAAAGCAGTAGTATGGGAGTGTTGATCAGGTTTGGTCAGTGTGTAAGATCTCAACATTATTTTCCAAATCTATAGGCCTGCTAATGATTTAGATGAGACTCATGGAATTACTGATGGTGTAAACAGCAAGCTATTATCAGAATTGGATCTCTTAAATCATAATGAGTGTCAACCTGCTTTTTGTTATCTACTGAAAATCATACAAATATGTATGTCCTTTGGTTGAAATATATGAAAAGATAAACATGAGCTATTAGCATAGCTACATATTGCTTGAAATTGCTTATAACTGACAACAAAGCAACCATATAAATCCTAGATGCTTTGAGCTCAGCTAAGTGTTTGATAAAAGCTCTGATTGACTGAGTGCTGCCTTGTGTTACACAAAGCTTCACTAAGGAGGTGTGAAGTTGTTATCAGCAAAACAACATGAGCTAGGAAGGCAAGCTGCTACTGATGTGTGTGTGTGTGTGTGTGTGTGTGTGTGTGTGTGTGTGCGCGCGCGCGCATTTGTGTTTGCTTCTGTGATTACAGGTGTCCACAGCTCAGGGGCCCAATGCATATGGGAACCTTTCATTGGTGCAGATTGGAAATATATCAGGGTATATTGACACGCCTGACCCTCCTACTATCATCAGCTACCTGCCTGGACTGCTCTATAAATTCAGCTGCAGCTATCCACTGGAGTACCTGGTGAACAACACACAACTGGCATCGTAAGTGTGTTCTACCATCCCTTTTAGTCTTTGTAATACACTCCGGTACAGCATTGTGGCCCAAAATACCCTGTCAAGCCTTTATGTGGGTGCCAACGATTTGCATGAAACAGAGTATGCATTCTCAATACAATAAAGGCATGAAGGATTATTTTCTAATGCATCCAGGCAGTTTAAAATGTCAATATGGATAATAGTTAATTTTGTGTATCTTTGCACCCACTCGTGGCCGTGCCTTGATCACAGCATGATAAGAAACAAATGAATTTAGCAAATCCTAGATAATTATGTTCAGAGGCAATTCTAATGACTGCAAACATTCTACATCGACAGTGCTCTCCTCATAATTTATTTACTTGCCTTTCATTGATCATCCTGAAGGCTCTCGTTCAGGTCATAGTTTTTATGCCAAATTGGTCTAGTTTTCACACGTTAAAATTTTTTTTTGTGAGGATAGGGAAAAGAATAGTCTGCATGATTATTATTTTGTTTTAAGCAAACAATTTAAATTTATTTAAACCCAATCAGTTTTTTTTTTTTTTATACAAAGTTAGGTGAACTCATATAAAGTTTAGGTGCACACAGTGTATAATGTAGATAATGGCTGTACCAGGTAATGCATATTACAGATGCTGCAAAATCAGAAAACTGTCTGCACCACAGTGACCTTGTTTCCCATTAAAGGACTGAAAAAAGAAGAAGAAAAATCCTTGGGAAGAAATATGCTTACACGCTTTGAGCCATTTCCAAGTCATTGTGTGGTTTTTGAGATGGTTCTGATTATGTAAAGTGCTTAGATTTTAAGATTAATATTTTGACAAGACAAACAATGAGAAAGTACACATGCAGAGAAAAGGTTATGTGAAGTAAAGGAGGTAGAGAGGAAAATAGATATCAGGGGCACCAGGAGTATAGCGTTTAATGTTTCCCATTATTATTTTCTTAAAGGTCTGCCGCAGCCATTTCAGTAAAGGACAGCAATGGTACATTTGTAAGCACACTGAACTTACTGCTGTACAATGTAAGTTTCTGCATCCACTCTGTCTCATGCTGTGCTTTACCTTTTTAGGGAAAAAGTGCAGGTGCTTTTATTTTAATGTGTTGATCTGAAGCTGGGCAGTTTCTTTACAATCGAGATGTGTCTTTACAACAGGGGCTACTAACCTTTTCCACAAAGAGTCGTTGTGGCAGCAGTCTTCTTTTTTTCCCTTTCAGCCAAATAGGAGCCACACCTAATAGTTGTTTGAAGCTGAAGTTCAAAAGTGGAATCAGGTGTAGCTTCAGCCATGCCGGCTCTTTGTGGGGAGTGGTGACTCCTGGTGTAGAATATCTGTTTCTGAAAATGCTTCTTTAAAAGTTATGGACAATAAACAATAGCGTGTGTTGCAAGGGTTCAGAAAAATGAATTGAATAAAAATGGTAGCCCCATGAGAACCATTAATTTGGTGCTTTTTTTTATAGTCATGGATGTGTCTGTATATAAATGCTCAGTCAACAGTATGTTTTATTTTGCTCTGTAGGACTCCACATACATCCAGAATCTGGCCATCCCAATGGCAGGACTCACTCTCAAAACTCGTGTGTTTGCTGCCGTCAAAGCGTCAAATCTGGACAGGAGGTTAATTACTCAGACTTCACAAAAATACTAAATAAAACACAAATTTCAAATATGCTCAATAGGTTAAATCTTACTGAGAGACTGAATTGTGGGTATTGCTTTCAAAGTCTCTCCAACTGCTCTGGTTATTTGACTTTTTCTATTCTCCTTTACCTTGGATAGATTTCTTCTATCTCTTCCTCCTTCACTACCTTTTCATCAATAAGATAACATCTCACCTTCTTTGTTTTTCCTAAAGTTTTTTTTCTTCCATTTTACTCCTTTCCTTTTCCCTAGTCTTTTGTAGCATTTCATTGTGCTCATCTCTTCCTCTTGTTTTTATCATTCATCCTTTCAGCCTCCATTTTTTCCCCCGGCCAAGTAAAACAGCAGGTACAGGGGTACATGACAATGCATGTGCCAGCTAGATATCCCATCTGTAAGCCTTTGTTCTGATGCGTGTCATGCCTGAGACATTAAAATACAACATGGAAAGAGATTTACCCGTGGCTTTTCTGGGAAATGAACAAAAAAACAAGATTGCCCTCTTCAATCGGTGTGACTTTCCATGCAAATGTACCCCCCCTCCCTTCTTTTGTGTTAATACATGTATCTATTGCTAATGCTTACTACTCTGTACAGGTGGAATGTGCTAATGGATTATTGTTACACCACTCCATCTGGGAATCCTAATGACAAACTCAGATATGATCTTTTCGTTGGGTAATTACATGTCCTGTGTCATCACATGAACAGTAGTGTCCTGTTAGTATCTGTACCTGTTGTTTAGTGAATATGATAGTTTGTCTTTGTAAGCCGAAACTGAACATCTTGTATCTTGATTTTTGTCCCCTGGGGAAGGTGTGACAAGGACCCCCAGACAACAGTGTTTGAGAATGGAAAGAGTCAGATGGGTCGTTTCTCCTTCGAGGTGTTCCGCTTCGTCAAGCACAAGAATCAGAAGATGTCCACTGTGTTCCTTCACTGCGTCACCAAACTGTGCCGAACAGATGACTGCCCCATGCTTGTGCCGGTGACACTTTTTAGTTCAGCACATTATGTGCTAACGACCTTAAAATTTAACAACTGTTATGTCAGCCAGAACAGCACAGGGGAATATAATTAATATATTGCTTTAAAACAGGTTTGTGGAATGCGTAAGAAACGGGATGTGTCGGAGAGTACAGAGTCTCATGCGGTATCTGGGAATGCTGTTATAACTGCAGGACCCATCATCACTAGAAGTGGTAAGATCATATCATTGTGTATACAATCTGTTTACATAACCACATGCATTGTATACATGTTATTAGATAAGAGTAATGGGCAGATGAGCATGTTCATATACTGTATAACATATGGACATATTTCATATTAAACCTATATATACTCATTGGCCACTTCATTAGGTCCACCTTGACTGTGGCATAACCAATGCCCAATTGGTACCTAAGGGCCCAAAGCATGCCTATAAAATATCTCTCTCACCATTACAGCATTATCAGCTTGAATTATTGATACAAGGCAGGATGGTTCCATGCTTTCATGTTGCTTATATCAAATCCTAACCTTTAAACGTATTAATCAGACAGTTTTTCCAAGTTTCTATTGTTGAATTTTGGTAAGCCTATGTATACTGTAGCCTCAGTGTCCTGTTCTTAGCTGAAACGATTGTCACCCCTTATAGTCAGAGGTGGAAAGAGTAATAAAATTTTGTACTCAAGTAAAAGTACTGTTACTTTAGTGAACGTTTACTGAAGTACAAGTAAAGTTACCCTTATAAAAATCTACTCAAGTAAAAGTAAAAAGTAGCTCATTAAAAATTTA
>JAQQZT010000009.1:13126006-13136997 GCA_030068275.1 Clarias platycephalus | reverse complement strand
CAGACTCAACAGGGAACCCATCCTCATCTGGGTGATGACAGATAGAAATGATAACATCATGTGTGTTGTGCAGGTGACGGTGCAATATGACAGCAAATCATTTAAATTTGCTGTCATATTGCATCACTTGTGATGCTTAACACTTGATTTAAAAAATATATATTCATAATTCATAATAATTCAGGTTGCCGTAACTTTGATAGGATTATCTGGTGAGTGGGACTAGAAGCATGGGACTGGGAGTACCGGGTAATCTGTGATGCTTCAGATAAAGTATTGATTTTAAATTATAATTGCCAATTAGTTCATAATTACCTTTCTTTCTTATGCTGTTGTGCTTTGGATGCCCTGCTGTTCAGACACTTTGCTGCTTCACTGCTTTCCTGTGTGGCTGTTTTCTGTGTGGATGCTTTGCTGATCTCTCTCCTATGTGGTTTTTTGACATTGCATTTTACTTGCTTTTGGCCAAGCTTGCTTGTTGCAATATTGTTTCGATTGGTGGAGAATGACCATGTGTGTATGGGCCCAGGGAGGGTTTCATCATTGGCGGCTACATTCATGGGATTGGGTTTGAGGCCTGATCACGCTCCAGTTTAATGCATTTCTTCTTTCCTTACCTTTCAATATTATTATTTATTAGTCCTTTTGACTGGTTGTTTGGGCTTCTCCCAATAAGAAAATGGTTAATTGTTATGCATTACAGTATCTAGGATATAATACAATTAATTATATTAACCTGCTAACTGAAAATGTGCCTCGATGTAATTGTGGGTTTATTTGCTGCAGAAACATAACATGTCCTCGCCAGCATGGATGGTTCTGTCCTGCTGTGCATGGGATGACAGTATTGTGCGTTTACAGTACGTGTTATGATCAAGTACAGTTTATGGTGTGATAAGCGGGAAGTGGAATTTGTTATTGTTCAAATCTTATCAAATTAAGAGAGCATTATTTTTTTTATATGTATATCACGCCAATTATAGACATCTACCCTACAATACATATGAATTTACTTGAGAATTGTCCTCTCTACATTTATTTTAAACACCTGTGATGCCACATACTGTATATGCGCCTTTTTGGGGTGGGCTTGTTGCCTGTTTTTTCTCTCTATACCGTATCTTAGACACAACGAAGAAGAGACAACTGAACAAGCTGTGGTGAAGCTGCAGTATAATGTGTTCCGGTCTCAACCCAGCACTTTATACCTCCCTATCTTTCCTATTCCAAGTCCTCAGGTATTGTGGTGTGTTCCCGTTATGCAGTGGTTAGTATATACCCACAGTGGTTCCAGGAAGGACAACTCTATTTCAATACCACATAAGGTGATGGTGAAAGAAGGTCTGTACAAATCAGAATTAAAGAAAAAAATCAACTTATGAAGGCAGCTATCTGTTACACATGCTAGTTATAGCCAATTCTCTCAGCTCAAATAGTACAGATGGAGAGTTGCATAGTGATGACATGGTGTATTAGCAGTCTCACAGCTATCTATTAAAGTGGCAGTTCACTTTTCTTATTTTACCACCACAAATAAAATATAAAAATTAATAAACATAAAAAAATATATTAAGCCATGATCCTGTATGGAGCAGACCAAGCTCTTCCAGCACAGTGTATCACAGCTATTTAGCTGAAGACCATGCTGACCCCTGTCAAAAAGCACCTAAAATGGGCATGTGAGTATTAGGACCAGAACATGGAGCAGAGGAGAAAGGGGGGCTGGTTTAATAAATCATACTTTTTATTTACATCATGTGGGTGATTGTGTGTGTGTGTGTGTGTGTGTGTGTGTGTGTGTGTGTGTGTGTGTGTGTGTGTGTGTGTGTGTGTGTGTGTGTTGCCTAACTGGGGAAGAGATGATAGTATGCACTATGGCCAAAAAAGCACATCAACAGAGGCAGTGCGATGCTCTGGGTAGTGTTCTGCTGAAAAAAACTGTGTCTTGGTATTCATGTAGATGTTACTTTGACACTTATTACCTACCTAAAACTTGTTGCAAAATACACCCCTTCGTTGCAACAATATTCCCTAAGGGCCATGGCCTCTGTGAGCAGAATAATACCCCTGCCACATTGGTTTGATAAACAAGTTCAAGACATGACTTGCCTTTGAAATCCCCCAGATTTTAATGCAATCGAATATCTGGACAGGTCTGAGCAACGGAGGCCCCACCTTGCATCATGCAGGACATGATCTTATAGGTGTCAGGTCTTGGTGTAAGATACCACCGTATACTTTAAGAAGTGTTATGGAGTTCATGCATCGACAGGTCAGAGCTGGCAGCACAAGGGAGCCCTAAACAATATTAGGCAGATTTTTTTTAACATTATATTATGGCTGTGTAGAAGTGGAGGCATGGCTGAGCATCATCTTCAGATGGAGAGAGGCAGGTGAAGTAATCAGGTAACTCAATATTGTCCACCTGTGGCTCATTAGGTAGTTTATTTTTTTGTGTTTTGTGTTTTTGGCAGGAGAAAAAGAGAGATAGAGAGAGATGTGTCTGGAAGTACCAACACACCATCCCAAGAAGTATTACAATAGTGCTAAAAACGTATTTGAAGGATGGAGCGTACTGTACAGAGCATGGTGCAGTCCAAGCTCTTCCAAGCACTGCTCCAAGGACTGGAGGGTGCTTCAGATCCTGGTGCCGGCCATGGGTGTCCCAGCAGAAAATGCATCAATCAGGGCCCCCATCGCTCACATTACACTGGTCATATGAAGTCCCAGAGGCGGAGGTTGACGGGAGGTTGTCCTGAGTCCAAATGGGGAGCTAAATTTCTGCTGCTGGTATCTGGAAAAGTCCAGCTTGCTGTCAGCAGCTCTCTGAATCCAGCTTGCTGGAGTACCCTTTAGAAATAAATCTGCAGTGGGCAATCCTGCAGTGGGTGTGCCGAACCCCTGATCAACAACAGCAGCTCAGTTGTTGGCAGAGGAACGCGATCATGAGAAGCTTATTTGATTGATCTGGTGGCACCAAAGGACCTCGCACCCCAGTGTAATTTGAACAGTTGGGGTGAAGAATGCATAGCCTTGACTGAAGGGCCGGAACTGCTTTCACCAACATCAGCTTTGTATCAGAGTGACACAGAGTGCAAGGGAGCTCCACTCTTTTTCCTAATTTCACCAGCCCTTTGACTGACTTCACTAAAAAGGAGTTAACAGATGTGTTCTAGTTGATATAACTGTGTGAACAGGGTTTTAATCAGGTAAAAGTGTTTTTGGTGGGGCCAGTTTTTGCATTCACCTGACTTTTCTCTCCCTTTTCTCATGCAGATGGATGGAGCAGACACGTGACTGGGACCATTTTCTCCCAGCTGGGGGACGGGAAGCTCCCAGTGCTGAATATCAGAGGAAACGTGTCTGTGAGAGAGACCAAGCACAGAACCATTGAGAAGTAATGTCTGACCCTCAAAAGTTATGGTGTTACTCATGGTTCAACCTACTGGGGTGCTTTTTCACCGCTTTTTCAGATCATTCCCAGCTCCAGAGGATCTACCCCTTGAAAGATGCCATTGCACAGATCACTTGTTGGTATCTGGCTCGTCACTTTCACTTCCCACAATATGCTAAAAGCTTGGGTAACATGCAGCTTCTCAGATTAGGATAATAGAAATTATGTCTGTGCACTAAATTAAGCATATGGAGGGTTTATAAAGGTGTGCACTTTTGCCCGATTACCTGTCTGAGGCCATTGCCTGGCAGCCAGTGTTGCAGGTGATTTTAGCTAGCCTCGAGGCTGTCTGAGAAGGCATCTGTAGTGTTTCACTAATACTGGTCACTTGGGAAGTACTCCCTTGCTCTCAAAACTGTCTCAGTTCTTTGTGGCATGGATTCTCTAAAAAAACTTTTCAAGGAAACATTTCATGATGAAACTGAAAACGTTTTTGCGGGGATTTAAATGTAGTGCCACAAAAAACAAACAAACAAACAAAAAAACACTGAACTTATTGTCATATTTATTAAACAGGTGTAAGATGACCTCTGCTTTTTAACAGGGTGCATTATCATGCTGTAAGTAATTATTCGAGGATGACTAAATTTTGTCCATGCAGGGTGTACATGGTCAGCAGTGATAGGTATTAAAGCTATGATTAATTGGGATAAGACGCATAGTCTGCCAAGAATACATCACCACACCATTAAACCACCTCCAACAGCCTGGACTGTTGAAACAGAGCAAATTAGGTCCATGGATTCATGCTGCTGGTGCCAAATTCTGACCCTACCCACGCTGTGCCTCAGCAGAACTCATGTAAGGCAGTCATTTAGACTTTCCAGCTCAGCAGTGGGGTTCAGCTCAGTTAATCGATTTGGCCAGTCAATAACAGTCTAGTTTTTAGCCCCCAAAAATAGCATTATTGTTCTATACAAATTATTATAACGCTTCTGTATGATTCATACTTCTTCTGTTAACAGCAGTCACAACATCAATAAAGAAAATGAGCCTACTCTATGTAGAGCCATGTTTACACATGCCACCATCTATAAAAGATCGTGAAATTCTAGTTCACTTTTGAGCAACTTTTTATTACTACTTTTGCTTATTGACATTAATTATAGTCTTATTTCTCCAGACTATATATATTCTACCTAACGGCCAACTGTAGTGACTAGAAACTACAGTTTTGCTTCAGTTCACTGAGTTTCGGTAAAAACAACCACCTAGAAGTATCAGTTTATCATTCAGTTAATCACTTTTAAGCATACTATTTAGTACCTGCTATGGGGCATTTGGTAAGTGTAATAAACTTTAATAAAGTTTTATTGTTTTTAGGCCAAAGTAATAAACATGGATTTGAGAGGAAATGACTATTTAGTTGGTCAAAATTCCTAATATTGTTCCTGTAATTATTGATTGTTTTTATTATCATTATTACAGTACAAACAAAAATAAATGAATAACAATATGCAAGACCTTCTATTTTTAAGGATTAGTAAAAAAAAAAAAGAAGAAAAAAAGAAAAAAGAAATCCAATATTATAACTGGCCAAATTCTAAATAGTCTTTAAATTAGTTTTGAATCTTCACTAAGAGTAAAATAAGCACTGATATATTAAACTGAAAAAAGAGTTAACAGCTTGTGCCTTTTTTGTAAAAGGAAGAAAAATAATGATGCATGGTGTTAGATGGCAGAATGAAAAGTTGTAGGGATACACATTGGGCTGTTACCACACTAAAGGTGAATGTTTTTCAATTTTTTCCCCAAGGTAAAAAACTAAACAAAAAAACTCAACATGTTACAGAGAATTGGACAGTCTGTCCTGAATATGTTCCTGTAGTGGACAAAAATACAGAATAGAGGCCCCTTTCATATAGTATACACTCACAGACCATGTTATTAGGTACTCCTGTTCAACTGAACTTTAATGCAAATATCTAATTAACCAATCACATGGCAGCAAGTCAATGCATTTAACATGGCCAAGAAGATCTGCTAAAGTAGAAAAGATCAAAGAAAGATTATTTCAATGACTTTGAATATGGCGTGGTTATTGGTGCCAAATGAGCTGGTCTGAGTATTTCTGGAATTGGTGATCCACTGGGATTTTCACAACCATCTTATGGGTATACAGTACAGAGAATCATCTGAAAAAAGAAAAAGAAATTCCCTGAACAAAATTGCTTTGTTGATGCCAGAGGTCAGAGGAGAATGGCCAGGCAGGTTTGAGATGATAGAAAGGGAACACTAAATCAAATAAAATGTTGTTACAACTGAAATATCCTGAAAAGCATCTCTCAATGTACGACACATCAAACCTTGTAGCAGAAGAGCTACGGCAGCAGAAGACCACACTGGATGCCATTCCTGTCAGCTGAAAAGAGGAAACTGAGACTACAATTCACATGGGCTCATCAAAATTGGACAAAAAAAAAAAAAATTGTAAAAAGATTGTCTGGTCTGATGAATCTTGATTTCTGCCGTGACATTCGAATAGACTTGGTTTGAACAACATGAAAGCATGGATCCAGCCCACATTATAATGTGCCATTTCACAAAGCTAAAATTCCCTCAAACTGGTTTCAAACTGGTTACATGACATTGAGTTCACTGTATTCAAATGACCTCCACAGACATCAGATCATTTATGTGCAGCCGACTCCATGCCATGAAGAATTAAGGCAGTTTTGAAGGGAAAAGGGGTCCAACCCCATACTAGTAAGGTATACTGTAGCTAATAAAGTGGATAGTTAGACACCGTCTTCACCATACACATGACGATAAATAACAACACTTTTTAAAAATCAGTTTATTATTTGTCCTAGATTATGTGAAGTGTTCATCATACTTTGCAGTTTATAAGAATTTGGAACCCTGAATTATCTGTTATCATAACAAAATAGGAATAGCCCTAAACTGTCATCTGAATGGAGTTCAGTGGGGAGTATTGTCAGAGCTGCTATTTTAGAAATAATAATGTTTTCTGACCAATTGCAAAATATATACACCACAACAATGACACCACCCACATTTGAATTTACAGTAATAACATTGATTATCTTTTATATACCAGTAAACTGGTGACCGGATCATGACCACCTAATGCTCATCTATGCCTGTGGGGACCACAGGTCAGCCCCTAAGGTCTGAAAGTTGATGTAGCACAAATTGCTGAAAAAAGTCAATGCTGGCAACGATAGAAAGGTATCAGAAGGGCCTCCGAGTGGTTCAGTGGTAAGTGAGTTTGATTCCCGGGTGATGCTGTAACCTCTCGCAGCCGGAGGTCTAGAGAGAGCTGATTGGTATCAGAAAACCCAGTGCTTAGTGATCTTATCATTTTGATTCATACACATTCACAATACAAACTTACAAACAAACAATACAAAGTTTCATAAAAACTTAAATAATTCTTTTGATTGTGTAAAGCTGCTTTGCGACAATGTCAATTGTTAAAAGTGCTATACAAATAAAATTTAATTGAATTAAAATAGTTGTTAATTTCCCTTCTGAATTCCCCATACCTCACTTTGATAGAACATTGATGGAATGCACCGGACAAACAAGTTCAATCCATGGAGGCCCCACCCCACCACCCACAGCACCCAAAGGATATCCTAGTAACATACTACAGTAGTGCCAGACACCACATCACACCACCAGAGGTCTTTTGGACTCATGCCCTCATGAGGGTCCAGAATTGCCCTGGAGGCACAAGGAGAACCTACACAATACTGGGCATACAGTAATGTTTTGAATTTTATTGTTATAGCTGATTGTTATCTTGCAAAGTACCTACATTTATAAAAATATTCATATCTACTGTATCAAATAATTTTTGGAATTGTATATCAAAATGGCTTCTTGTGTTAAAATGTGTCTAATCATCTACTCAAGTTTATTACAGCCCGATGACACACACGGAATTATTAGACATTTGAAATTTATTTTGTTAAATCGAAATGTTGAACCTTAACCTAAGCTATAAATACAGTTGATCATACCTTACAACTGTTTTTCCTAATTTGTATTTAATTTACAGCTTAAAGCCCAAGTGCATTTTAAAAATGCTAATTTCCAAATAATGTCTTTGTCAAAACATAACCCACCAATTAAGCTAGTCCTGGATAACCTTCAATATTGGTTTAACAAGGCTGATCAGGCTCAGTGTGGCATGATATTACTCGCTCCACAGGTGTGCATGTCAGTGATGGCAGATATGGTACAATCCAGACGCTAGCACAGCATGCCAGTACTTTATTTATGAGACAAAAAAGAACAGCATTACAGACCTGTCCGCCCAGATTTAGGCCCCAACCGAGACATTGAAATGATAAAGTGCTTTCTTATTTATGGTTCTGCCAGGTACAGCAGGGACCCAGGGGAGTGAACGCTCACTCTTAGCTCACTGTATTTTTTTTTCCTGTCTGATTAATCAACTGATAAATATTTAAGCACATCTGTCATGCGCTACGAGGGGTGCTTCTATTACAACCCGAAAGAGAAGTGAAAAATTTACATCAGAATTTACAATCAACACCTTTAGATGTTACTCTAATCAGTGTTTTTAAGTCAGTGATTTGTTTTGCAAAAAAAATTATCATAATATTGTGTGCAAATAGGTGTTCTTGTGTTAGTGTATTAATACACATAGTTTGCACATCATCATGTTCTACCCATGCCATCATTATCTAAAACACGTTTCTATCAGTGTTAACAGTACATGGGCAACAACTCAAAGAATTGAAACAGTGTTTTTTTGGATGTGCATGTGGATGTGTATAAGATATGGATTAGTGGAGTTTTTCCTGGCTGGCACAAGCAGTCTCTGATGGGACTTAGTTTAAAAAGATTATGCTGATATCTGTGGCCACTGAGGGTTGGCTAATGCAGAGGAGCTTGGCACTGACCGCACAGTGTCTGACATAATAGAAAGACCACAGCAAAGCCCACAGCTGGGCATGTAAGATTGCCTCTGATGTAAAAGACTGATAGCACGAAGGAGCAGAACAGAGAGTGGAATGATTTAAGACTTTTTTTCTCTCTGAATATCCAGAATCACACCCGCACATGTTCACAACAACAGGAATGAAGATTGAAGAGAAAGAGGAGATTTTGATATGGTGCTGTGTTTCTGAAATACATTATTATTTTTTGTTGTTGTTGTATGGCATATTTGTCTTATATATATTTTATAATAAATTATTCCATAGTGCAGTCGAATCCTGGTTGCTGGTAAATGGTTGATTAATTTTCTCTAACAGACATTTTCTCTGACAGTTCTGCCAAATGTAATTCATTGCAGTTTTATATCAATGATATTCTGTTTTTTTTGGCACTGGAAAGTCTAAGAATGAAGGACTTTACACTTTGAAGTTTCTTGGTAACACTATGCTTTTTTCTTGTCTCATTAACTGCAAGAGAAAACTTGTTTCTAACTGATACAGTACATGTACCACCGTGACTGCTAACAGTATATCTTTCAACTTTAAATATAACTATAAACAGATAAAAAAAATATGCACTATTTATAAAAAATAAATGATTACTTATTGTACTTTTAGAATATAAGAGGATTAATGCATTTTAGCTCACGCTGTTATATTTAAAAAATATATATATATATATTTGGAGTTATATAAAGTATGAGCCACTGTATTCTAGACCAGCATGCTTTGTCTTATTCTACAGCATTGGAAAGAAAGTTACCCTATAGGTTATAGGGTTTATCTTTCTGGCTAAACCAAGGAACACACATGTTTCCCTTTCAGAAAAGGTTCTGAGTTTGAACATACAGTGGAACCTTGGATTACGAGCATAATTCGTTCCGGAAGCAGGCTTGTATTTCAAAACACTCGTAAATCAAATTTTCCCGTAAGCAATAATAGAAACTCAAATTTCCAGCCAAACTCAAACTCAAATTATTCGTTCCACAGCCACAAAAATAAATACATAAAAATAATTAACACAAAATATAAAGTAAAAATAAAACAAATTAACCTGCACTTTACCTTAAAAAAAAGTAAAAATAAATCCCGATAGATAAGTGTTTCCGTTTATGTGCGCAGGCGCTGTGTATGTGTGCACGCGCGTGTAAGAGGAGAGGAGGAATCAGCCCCTCAACTCTCCCTCTTCGCATCTTACACAGTAAACCTTGCTCCTCTCTTATTTGAGTTTCACACACACACACACACATTTACAGAAATAACTTTTATCGGAAAAATTAGCCAGAACATAGCTAATGACACTCGTGTGAGCGCATACTAATGGAATTACTGCTGTAAAGTAAGAATAAAACAAATGAACCTGCACTTTACATTTGAAAAGAATCGCGACAGAGCAGTGTTCTGAGTAGAGTGTGTGTGTGTGTGTGTGTGTGTGTGTGTGAAGGCGCGCGCACACATAACAGCAGGCTGATACAGAGAGAAAAAATGGATTTTTAACCTCTCTAATGAGACTTGCATTTGCTTTACACGTGCACACATGCGCCATAATAAACAGTACACGCTCGCTGTACACACACACATAAAAACACAAAATAAAATATGTTTTACGTGCACACACCTGGTTACAGTGTTAGTAAACAGTACACGCGTGCACAGATGTTAATTATACCAGTAAGAGATGCGCACTAAGACCCAGCAGGGGAGACGATTACCCACAATTCAACAGCGCAAGAGAGAGAAAAGCCATTGGCTCAGTTGTGGTCACATGATGCTTGGCGTCAAAACAAGAAGCGCATGTGTGCTACATGATACAATACTTGCTCGTTTTTCAAGTCAAAATTCATAAAAAATCTTTGCTCGCAAACCGCGTTACTCGTAATCTGAGGTTCCACTGTATTAGTAATTTTGGACCAGTACACACCCAAAGTTCACACTTCAAAGTTCAGAAACACACTTTCCCAAGCGCAAGCTTGCTATTTAGTGTGTAACAGGCAATGTACCATACAAAATATGGTTCACAAAACAAGCAGAAGAAAAATTTGGAGACAACAGTATACAGAATAACACCACTAAGACTTGGCAACTAGACAAAGAAAACTTGGGAGCTAAATAAAGACACTGATCAAGGAGGCATCACAGCATAGGTTAGCGTGAACAACAGGAGAACCTGAGTCTTGTGATCTGGATGTAGTGTGTGAGACTAATGAGAAATAACGTTCAAAGCAGCCATATTGTGAGTTTGTGATTAATGGGGTGATAGGGTTAACAGCAGTGGTGCTGATGTGGCACACTGCAAGAAATTAATTGTAACTAATTAAGTAAATAGACCAATTGTATAGTACTTTCCACGGTAACCCTGGACATTCTTTTTTTCCCCAAAATCTATTTGGTAACACTTTATTTTGATAGTCCATCTGTTGACACTCTACTAGTTACCAGTACTCATTCAACAACATTATTTCAACAGACAAGCAGCACACATTCAACTAACTGTCTGTATATTATAAAGTGCATTTTAATTTCTAATCCATAGATTTTACAAAAAGTGCTTGTTGACTGTCAGCATGTCTTTCTCAACAGGCTATTAACTAATAGTAACTACTCTG
>JAQQZT010000009.1:13103068-13114970 GCA_030068275.1 Clarias platycephalus | reverse complement strand
CTTTTGATTGTGTAAAGCTGCTTTGCGACAATGACAATTGTTAAAAGCGCTATACAAATAAAATTGAATTGAAAAATAAAATTGAATTTAACTAAATAACTGAGTACTTAAATGGCGGACCTAACGCGTTAGATTACTCGTTACATCAAAAAGTAATCCAAATACTCTAACAAGGTACTTTGTTTTTGAGTGTGTCTATGTCAACTTCTTACTTCATTTTGACTTATTTATGGATTCAGCTGCATTCCAGGCATTTAGTCACACTATAATACACTATCTTTTTCTGGGTGTGGTGTGTGTGTGTGTGTGTGTGTGTGTGTGTGTGTGTGTGTGTGTACATGGAGCATCCAGATATTGAAATGATGTCAGTAATGAATAAGTCACTGTCTGGGTGGACATTTGGGTGTGCACATTTGTGTCAACCTCTCACATCACTTTGACTTATTTATGTATTCAATATCAACCAGTACATTCCAGGCGTTTAGTCACACTGTCATACGGGGCCTCAAAGTTCTGGCTCAATTTCTCCAGCCAAGCTTTCTCCCGACAAAAAGCAACCGCCAATCAATTCAGCCCTTGATTCAGCCCTTGACAAATAGTCTTTTTCCCCCTTCTTTGTCTCTTTGTTTGTTGACTGTTTAAAACTACACTCAAATATAGTAATATTATATAATATATATATAATATAATATTATAATATATATAATATATAATATAATAAATAATAATAAATGATCTATAGTATCTTTTTAATTGTGTTGTTATTCCACAAATGAAGTTTCTGCATTTCCTATAGTCATAGGGATGTTTGAAGAAAATGGCAAACTTTTCTGGTTTGACAAATAAGACTGCAGACTTGCATGGGGGAAAGCGATGGGGGAAGACTGGGGAAGAACAGTAAAGTACTCAGTCTCTTCCCTCAAAAGAAGAGACAGTATTGTGAATATTGGGTCTGACAGTGTTTCCGGGGATAAGAGAGGTATTGATGTCTGAGAAGGAAAGTTTCCAACTATATCTCCTCAATCTGTCTCTTTACCATGCTTCAGTTCTGCTCGAAACTCTCAGACAGTTTTCAGCCAAAGGGCTCCACCTCAAGTTGCAACATCAGGAGAGTAAATGCACTCTTTTATGCGGTTTCACACCTTGGTTGGTTGTAGCTTTTGCAGCTTTTGATTTCACTCTACACAAAAATTTGTTTCCACATGTGCCTATTTTTGTCCAAATTTCCCACAGTGTGTACGTGCTTGTGTGCTCCATGATTTATTTGTACCTCCATAGTGCCCTGAGTCACCTGGGATAGGCTATAGGCTTCCCATGACCCTGGGCAGGATAAGCAGTATAGAGAATGAGAGAGAGTGAGAGAGAGTGTGCCTTCTTTGCTTGGTCAGAAATTTGTCAGGGCGTGCTTGAAATAAATTTTTTAGTTTTTTTTTGTTGTTTTTTTTTTTTTTTTTTTTTTTTTTTTTTACCTCGCTGGTCATCCAAGTGCATTTTATTAAAGAGACAATAGAAAACTATAGAAAAAGAAGATAATAGAAAACTATTGTTAACTACCAGGTAACAATTGCTAATGCTTCTATGTGCCCTTGAAGAGCTATTTGTTGGAATGATAAGGTATCCTTAAAAATCAAATTTCTCCATTTAAAGAAATTCTTTTTTTTTATTTTTATTTTTTTTACATGTGCTCTAAAAATACAATGCATTTTTCTTTAACCGAAAGCCTGCCCTTAATTTTCAGTAAAACCACAAAATATCATATAAGACTAGACAGTTAGTGGGCATTATTTATTATTGTTCTGCATCTGTAAAGATGCATTGTACTGTATACCATAGAGCTAAAAAACTAATATTAGAAATTAAACTGAACCATGGTAAAATGTCATGTCATGGATAAGAAACAAAATTCCCTTGTTCACATCTGTCAAAACAAACTGAATTATTGTCTGCACAAAGTAAAATGAACAAGAACACCAGTTTGTCTATAATTACATGGCAATAAACAAACTATGCTTTCTTTACTGATGAATAGACTTGCATGGAAAACGGCCAGCGCATAATTTAGTGTTTTTGTTCAAAACCGCACAAAGGACCCAACAAAATAAGCACTGCTATGTTTAGTTTTTAATTTATGAGCAAGCTTCACATAATATTACAGGTTAAAAAAACATTTAAAAAATGCATTTATTCTTGACAAAAGAGTGAATACATAAAATACTGATAAAGTGTGGAAGTTATTCAATATGTTGAGCCAGTTGCAAAGAAAAAAATATTTAATTGGGTCTTATATACAGTATGTATGCATGTACCTTTTTCATTGTACATTATAATTACTTGAATATGAATCTTGTATTGATTTGTTATACAGCACAAAAAACTTTGGAGTAACTTTTTCATTTGTTTTCCTTTACTGTCTATTTATGAAAATTACAGGCATCAATTTGGCTTCAGCCCTGCTGTCCTCACATCTGCTTAACACACCTGTTTTCACTTTTTAATGTAATGGTTTAATATCTTTTTTTTTTGTTAAAATCTTTTTTAACTGCTGTACATTACAGAAGCACTAGACTGCACATTCCATTATTTTAACATTATTTTGTCATTATTTAACTTATTATGAGATTATATTTTAAGATTCTTTGGCTAGGGCCTAAAATGAAAGTAAGAGATTACTGATAATTAAAAGCAGAAGAGATGCACTGGGCCATTGTAGTCATAAACTGAAGATGAGAAAAGACAAAGAAGGAGACAAATATATTTATTCAGTAAAATTGTATCTGTAGGAATTGCTAAGTGAAATTCTAAAGAACACATCTGTGTTTAGGCGAACACCGAGCCTGGTACCCTCCCTCTCTTTGAGACAGGTAGCGGCAGACACCTCCTTACCTCCTTCTACTTAACAAAAGCTTTCCAACGCACAGCACCACTCTACAGAGTGAGCTATGAACTCCCTTAAGATCAATACACTTAAGCAGCTAACAGATGAATCACTGCCAATCCAAGACAGCCTGGTGCACTCTGGCTCCTCTATCCGCACAGAAGCAGCCTGCTCGTCTCCCCTCAGGCCTTCATTAAAGATGGATGAAGTTCTTCTGTCAAATTGAGCACAACACTCAGAGGTTTCTGTAAACAGCACACCTGCTACGCAATGGCACAAAGCGAATCAGTGTTTTCAGTATGCATACTTTAAAAGATGAATCATATGAAACCGTCAAATCTTACTTCTGCTCAAAACCCATTAATTTATAATAAAAGTCCAAAATAATCAGACGAAGAAGAGAGTAACCATGCTGATAAGTCATGATTAGCACAACTTGGCTAGGGCCTACAAGAATGCTTAAACTCCTTATTATCACAAAGCAACTTTAAAAATCAAGATGTTAAATTAAATGGAATTGATATTAAGTTGAAATAAAAGATTAATAAAGTTTGGAATTAAGCTAATAGTGGCATCATTTCTAGAAATAGTGAGAAAATACATTGAAATTAAGTCATACTATTTAAACTCATGTGTTCATCATGGATTTCTCCTGAAAAAAAAAAAAAAAAAAACAGAAAAAGAAGCCTTATTTTGCAATACATAAATTACAATATAGTCAAATTCTTTCCTCCATAGATTAATACCTGAGGGTTAACCATAGGTTGTAAACAAGATTAAGGGCCTTGCTGAAGGGCGCAACAGTGGCGCTAGAGTGGTGCTGGGACTTGAATATTTGACATTTATTTGATAACCCAACACATTTAATGACAGAGGCAGCAGCATTTTCCTGTCCAATGTTTAAAACTTGATATAAACTGAAAACCCATGACACTATTGCAATATGAGATTACTTCAGTTTCTTGTTCATACAGTTGGTTTTAAGGATTAAAAAGTATATTTACTAATGAACAGGCAGAGTATGGAATAGTACATGGCACCTTCAAGAACCTTCAAGAATGTGACTTCATTTTGTCTACATCATCAAACAGCAGACTAAAAAGAATCTAATTTTGTGTCAGAGGATTATAAAGCTAGAAGATTCCAAAGTTGCATTTCTTCTGCTGAAGTTGCTAGACTATTTTAAGTGTAATATGAGTCATTTTGTGAAGTTGTTAACTTAAAAGTATATGGTAGGATGAAGCATGACGCCATTTTATATACAGTAATAAGTGAAGTTTTTAAAGAATGACCAGGACATTCAGGACACATATATATAAACAAGTTGACAGCAAGAAGTGAAGTAATAAAAGACATTTAAGAACTTTTACTCATTTTAGCAAATTATTATTCTGTGACATACGAGGTTGTCTATAAAAAATTTACTTACGTAGCCACCAGATGTCTGAGCAAAAGCCATCATGTTGTGATGAGCCGATTACGTTGCTTCCTTCTGTCAAGTGGTGAGTGAAGTAAAGATGCTTCCTGTGCAACACAGCAGATTGCACAGTGGATTGAATTTCTTCAAAAGGTTTTCTTCAGAACGTAAAGCAAAGAAAAGGATGTTAACATTCTGTTATTGCCAATGCAGTCACTTCAGCAGTACAAAATGACAGGTATGCCTCTTTAAACATTAGTGATTGCGTTCTGTGAAATAGGACCTTATGCAATTTGGATGTTGTTTGAATGCTGTGTTTTAAATATATTCTGTATAAGAAACAATGTGGAATATTGTAGTGTAAGCACTGTGTTGAAATATTGTCACAAAACCTAAAAATATGCATGAGTGATTTGTTTTAAAGAAACATAGATGCACATGCTGTGTGTGTGGGCTATCATCATCATAGGCTGTATAATAAGACCTGGACAAACCCTCTGTGATGTCACCCATAGTTTTTCTGAATGGAATTTTGAAGTGAGTGCTGGTTGTCGCCATCTTTACAGGAGCTGACTCCGCCTAATTGGTTGTTAATCCATAAATGGGTAAATGGGCGGCGCGAACAGTACCTGGCTGTTTGTTGAAACATGCCTACTTATCTCAGTTATTGCAAGACAGCTAGCTTAGATTTACCTTTGTCAAAATCCTAAGGTGGCTAATGTTAATTTATATGCTAATGTTATTTTGCATTTTATTTAACCCCATCATCCATACCCTAAATGTCATCCCACATCGCCTACATTCTTAACTACAACAGTTCTAGTTAGCTGGCTAGCTAAAGGTATGCATAGCACCCAGCTACTGGTTTGAAACCTGAATTGCAGCTGCCACTTAAATTGGCCACGCCCCTAGTTATGTATAATTTTATGGCTTAAAATATTTTAATTTATGTGCACATAAAAGTCCCTGGTAGAGGAGGAGGTTAATGATGCTCTACCCTGACTTTTTTGTACTGTTTATGATGTTTTATTTTTATGATTACTCAAATAATATAAAATTATATTTGTAATTAAAAATGTTTGTGTGTACTAAAACTCAACACTCTTTCCCCTTATCTAATTTGCTGCCACTACTTTTTGTTGACCTCTCTTCAAAATCACAACAAAGCATATTTTTTGAATTTTTTTAAATTAAAACTCAACCAACATATTTTTTGATACTAAATGACCACAAACACACCTGCAGACTGATTGATTCATTATGGCAAAATTGTGGGAGATGTGTTTTTTTTTTTTTTTTGAAAGCACACAAAATTCCCACTTATATAAACCAAACAATTTTGTCAAAATATTTTGCCGTTCACACTTTGCGCTTGGCCCATGTGATTAAAAGAAAGCATGAATAAAATATTTTCCATCAGTATGCAATACATGTATGTCTTTCGTCATTTTTGGGGGGAAATGCAGTTCTCATTTTGCTGTCAAACTGTTCGCATACAAAGCTGCCTTTGAATTTGTCCAAAATAAGCTGTGCTATGATACACAGAAGTAGAAGCCCTTTCAAAGCGCTCGTAATCTTAGGATCTTTTGTTAAAAAAAAAAAGCAACATGGCCATTTACCTTACATTTATATAGTGTATGTAGCAATCATCAATAGTGTATATACAGTAGCATCAACCTTATCCACAGAGACTTACAGCTTTTAAGCATTACTGTATGGTCTCCATTTAAAGAAAGTCCTCACTCCAGTACAAATAGACCCGATCTTAGTATACCATTAAAAGAGCTGGGTCTTTTCACCAGGATAAGTTTAGTGCTTGCTTTAGTGTTTAGTTATGAGATAAGTCTTAAGACTTTTTTTGGAGGCAGACTGTGACTCAGCTTTTCAGACAGCCAGGGGCTGCACCTCAGGGCCTCAAGGGGTGGCAGCCTAGTCGAGCCATCATCATAAATGAAACACACAAAAATAGCTTACAGTGAAGTTAATTCCAGGATGTTCAATAAAACAAGGGAACAGAGTATATTATGTAGTGCACTTGTGGCATAATATGAGGCATTGTGCAAAACTGAAGGGTTTTTTTGGCTCTGAATTTTTCACATAAATATTTTAATTTATGCCACTTTCTTACCAGGCCTTGGTTTTTACCTAAAAACATAACCCAAGTGGCAGTAAAAACACCCTGCATAATGTGTTCTAAAACCTTACTAGCTAAATGAATTTCTCACATGATCATGTTTTGGGACAGTTTTAGTCAGCAAAATAGACAGAGGCTTAATTTTGTAATCAGATACCATCTGCTAAAATGTCATTAATGCTCTTGTGCCACCTCATAACCATCGAAACAGCTTAAAAATATTTATATGAACCAAAAAGAGACATTAACGACAAGAAATGTAGTCAAGAGAACAAAATTTATTGAAATAATTAGCAGTTATTTTACCACTGATGAAGGCACTAACAACAATCAGTCAAGTGAGGAGACAATGATGAGGCTCTAGTTTAAATGCCATGAATATTTTTCACCTCTGTTGAGGAGACAGAGACAGATGTCTTGCTAATAATCAAAGTTGTAACTCATTTCCCAGTGGAAACTCATAATTCTTTACAATTTGGCAGTAATATTGCTTTTTCATGCATAGATTATAATTAAATGTAGAGGTAGGTGCAAAGTCTTTCAGTGGAATTTAGGGACAACCGTTTGGTTAAGATACAGGCTGAAAATCTTGCATCTGTAGGTTTTAGAATAATATCTTATAAACAAAAATATTCAATATTTTTCAGACCATCACGTATTCGAGCATTAGAATCCAAATCTGCATAAATATCGAGTCCTCATGCAGATGGTAGCTGGATTCCTAATTGTTTTTCTGATTGACATGTGATGCACAAATGTTAGAGCCCTATCATGCTGCATAAACCTCCAAGTTATCTGAGCTTTAGCCACAGACTCAGGTAGCATGGCAGTGTCCTGATTAGAGAATATGTACTGAATATGTGATAAATGGTGAAATAAAATCCATACTAGATGATGCATGACCTTCATATATCTCAGCCTTCATAACTAAAAGATCTACTGTGTTATACTCTTATCATGGAAATTAATCCAGCTAATTACTGATTTGTGAAGCTGAGATTTGAATCCATGAATTTCTGATCTGTGGTCCACATGTTAACCACTGAGCTACCCCTGAGTATCATAATAGCCAAGAAATGGGCACACACTCTATATTTCATTAGACTGCCTGTTGATTTGATTATACTGTAGCTGTGGCATGGTTTTGATATGCTTAAGCAATGTCACAAGACTCCTAATGTCTGATGGAGTGTTGCGTGAAGTCTTCTCACAGCACCAACACAAAGATTCTCAATGGGTTTAAGGTCCAAACTCCGTGGTGGCCATTTGTGAAAATTATATTCCATGCTCCATTACCCACTCTTTCACTATTTGAGCCTGATGAACCCTGGAATTGTCATCTTGGAATATGCCCATGCCATCAGAAATATAAAAAAAAAGAAATCAATGAAGTAAAAACCTGGTAATTCAGTATATTTAGTTAGTTTTTTCGGAACATAACTCAGACCTGATCATAACATCGCCTCCACAGGCTTGTACAGTGAGCACTAACTGTGAGGATACTGTACATCACTTCATCTGCATCTCTTCTTACCCTGATGCACCCGTCACTCTGGAACAAGTCTAATGCTCCACAGTCCAAGATTTTTTCTTATTAGTGTCACTGATAAATAGTTTTCTTAAGACTACATGACTGTTTAGTCCCAATCCCTTGAGTTCTCTTCATATTTTGCATTTGCAAAAGCTTTTACTTTTACAGTTATACAGAGCTGTGATTTTTTTTCCCATTTGAGTAGTATAAGTGATCTCCCATCGTTCTCATTCAGGAGGCTTTTCTGACCACATTTCTTCTTTGAAAATGAAGGTCTTGCGATTTTAAACCAACTTTAGTACTCCCTAGTTGTTTTCTTTTCCTGATGCAGGACAACAATTTGATCCTTCCCGAAACCCCTCTGGTCTTTGCCACGACCACAGGGTATGTCTTCTGACATGGTAGTTTAAGATATGTTATGCTACTCACTACATCAGTTAGGGATAATTAGTTTGTTGCCAGCTGAATCATGTTAATCACTGCAGTTATCTTAACTATTTGCTTAGTTAATTCCAGATGGTGACTTCTTTTTAGGTGGCCAGTGTATTAAGTTACCTTTTCCCTACAGAGAAAAAAAAATGTAGAGTCGTTCACTCTCTAAACACCATTTCTATGTAGATGCCTTCTCAGGCAGCGATTGAGGGTGTGTGTAATAATGTGTTTATCGAGCCCCTGAGATAGAAATTTTGTGCAAATCATCTAGATGGTCATGTGCACATGAGTGTGGGCTGTGTGTGGATGTGTGTGTGTTAAAAGGAGAAAAAGAAAGCATGATGTTATTATGATCATTACTGTGGCTGGCATAGCGACAATTTAGTTTCCACAGAGCAGCCCTGAAAATAATCACTTAAGAGAAGGCGTGTGAGCATAAGTTTGTATAGGTAAGTACCAGCGCGCATGCCATTAGTCAGTGTGAATGTGTGCACGCCTCAGAGACATCAGAAGAATCAGGACAAAAAGCATCGTTTCCTGTGATCGAGTGCAAAATGAACCGTCTGATGGCTGCGACTCATCTCGCTCCTAATTCAGAGAGGAGAAATTGCTACTATCCATTTTCTTATGTGTGTGTGTGTGTGTGTGTGGTGAGTCACATCAGTACTATGCCTCTCAGTGCCAGTACTATGTTCAAAATAACTGTTTACAGAAATATTATAAAGCAACCATATGCGCATTTGTGAGGATTTCAGCAACAGAACTAATGATTAATCTTCATTTAACTTGGAGTGTTGACAAAGCAGCATAAAATTTAAAAGATTATAAATGCATTAAAAAAAAGGAGAAAAAAAAACAGGAATAAACAAATGAGCACAGAGAGGCAGTGTAAAAAATAAATGACCGGACATTTTGACATGCCAAAAAAAATAATTTGCAAGAACATGGTAATATTAGAAAATACTCCTTATACTTGATAAATGACTGTAATTATCTGACATTGAAAATGGATCTAGTATGAGACAATCAGCCCCTCGCTTTGTCTCTATCTACTCTCTGTCCTTGCTAAAGTGAAATTTGAGAGCCCCCTGAACGCAAAGTGCTGCTGTTACGCCATCATCTAACTTCAATTTAGTCTTAATGGTCCTGCCGATTTATTACACATGCATATGTGTGTGCGTGTGTGTGTGTGTTCTGCAGAATTGAGTACAGAAGGAGAAACAGAGGATCATCTAAATGTGATTTTACCAGAAATATTGTGCTGCAATTCTTCTTATCATTGTAATGATGAAACGTGCAGCGTTAGGCTTATTCGCTTGGTTGACATGACAAAACCATTGTTCTGTTTTTATTACACAGTGATTGAAATTACACACCCACTGGTTACAATTTACTATGATGCAGAGACAGACCTATACGGTACACAACTAATGATATGCCACAAAAAATGTCTACAACCCTTTCATCTTTTTTTCTTTTTCTGTATCTCTACACTTCTCTCCTTCCCTCACCTTGCTCTCTGCATGGCACCGCTCTCATTTGCTCATTCAGTATTTTATCCGTTGGCTTGTTAATGCCCCTATTAATCCACACCTCCTGCCAGAGGAGCATATTTCTGTACCAAAGGTCACTCTACTCCATAAATTTCACAAGCACAACAGCACATGTTTAACAATCATTCTAAGGATGCTTCCTATAATGGAAATATTTCGTGAACCTCTTTTATACATGCAAACATTAGCCATATAAAACTATATAAGACTGCATCAAAGACTGATACTGAACGCACCATAATTCCACTGAAAACTCCTCCGTCTCCGGTCCTCCTTCACTGGTAATCAGCAGCATGCTCCTGAGTGGACACGGGAGGATAAACACAATCTTGGCAGCTCAGCTCTCATGGCTAAAGAAGTTCTCTCCATTAAAATGCCATCCCAAGATGCTTTCTGGCTGACGAGTGGCCTCCAGCTAGCTTGCAGACCGCCAGAGATGATGCAGTTATCTACTGTGTCTTAATCACTTACGGGGAGAAGAAACTAGGAACAGTGCAGAAGGTGTCTCAAAGAGTTTCAACAAAGGTGTAGAGAGAAATTAAATTAGAAAAATGCATAAAAATACACAGATTAGCCATAACATTAAAACCCAAAACATTAAGGCTATTATTGTGTAGGGTTCCCTACAGTAGTGCCACTGCGGCAGCTCTGGCCCTCTGGGCATAACACCACAAGATCTCTGCAATGCACTCTTGTGTCTGGCACTGGGATATTAGATCCTTTTGGTGCTGTGGGGTGCGGGGTGAGCCTTCCATGGTCAGACTTGTTTGTCCAACGCATTACATGGATATTCGGTCAGATTGAGATCTGAGTCATGTAGAGGTCGGATCTTTGCCTACTAAACCCCATACACAGAAAGCTGTGAGGCACTAAGTTTTCTGATTGCTTCCTATCATGGCCAGCATTGATCTTTTTTTTTTTTTTTTGTCAGAAACTTGTGCTACATTGGCTTTTCTGTGGAATCGGTCCAGACAGACTGACCTTTGTCATTCACAGGCATAGATGAGCCTTGGTTGCCCATGATCCTGACAGCACTTTACATTACTGTTGTATAATTGACTAGCAGTTGTACATGTTGTACAAGATAGAACCAGAGGAACAGCATGCATCACAGGCTACAAATAGCCTGTTGTACAGAACCTACAACACCCAACATCCATGCACATGATCTTGTTCACCAGAGTTCTGATTGAATTCACCTGTTCCTCATTTCCCACAATTACAAAAGCCACTCGAAAACATTGCAGCAGTGTGAAGTATTATTTACTGTAGTACCTTCCCGTCTAAATTTACCAAGCCTTTGATTTGCGTTTTGGATATTTGACTTTTGACCACATTTTTGTATAAGGATTTGCCCTGACCCTACCATTGTTGTTTGTACCTCGCCTGACCTAGCCTGTTTTTTGACCTTGACTTTTGGACTACTATTTTGTATCTCAACCTTGAGTACTACTTTCGCCGTCAGCCAAATACACTCCCTGTTTAAAATAGACCATTACATCCACCACATGATGGTACATACCATCACCTTTACTCAGCATTTTGATTTGAATTGCTAACAATTCATAACACTCACAGTTCAGGTATTATGGTACACTGTGCATTTACGGTAAACTATCGCCATTGGCTTTTTGGAGTGATGTGTTTAGCCATGCCCACTTCAAGGGCAAAAACGCTGTATTCATCCGAAAAAAACATTGTCTGCTGTGAAATAAGCTGGCACAAAACTGCTCATAACTTTCCGTCTATTCAACATTTTGATTTCATTTATGGATTTAACTGCAGGCAAATACCAAAGAACTGGCAACGGCTCATTAAATTCTGTTTTACATGATGTGGAAAACAAAATTGACTGGACAGACATTCAGATATACAGACATATGGACAGGCATATAGACAAAAATTGTCAGGTTTCTGCTCCTCCAATTTATGATTTCATTGAAAGAGCTCCAAAGTACAG
>JAQQZT010000009.1:13087382-13099206 GCA_030068275.1 Clarias platycephalus | reverse complement strand
ATTTTGTGTTTACTTGTGTTATCTTTGACTAATAGTTAAATGTGTTTGATGATCAGAAACATTTTGTGTGACAAACAAGCAAAAGAATAAGAAATCAGGAGGGGGGCAAATAGTTTTTCACACCACTGTATTTTACATTCAACACTTTAAAAAAAAAAAAAAAAAAAAACCTAGGGGAGCATAAAAATCTGACTTTAGAGCAATGGCAAAAGGTCATGTGGTCTGATAAGCCCAGATTGACCCTATTGCGAAATGATGGGTGTCAGGGAAAGAAGGAAAGCACATGAAGCAATGCCCCAATCATGCCCAGTGTACAAGCCCCTGAATCCATATGTTATGATTTGGAGTTGATTTAATTGGTCAGGGCTAGGCTCAATAATAAACTGATGTTTATAGTTGACAACAATAGGCTTTGATCATTTACTGTATTTTTTGGGTTTAATACACTCCACAATGATCAGAAAAGATATTTAATTATCAGTATACTACAAAGCTGGGAAATGATGATGCCTGTCTTGCAGGAAAGTAAAAACCTCCTGCTCTCTTTATTGTTCCCTCCTGCAGGATAAGTCCTAAAGGGATTTAGTTTGACATTTCTGGCAGGGTCTTAAAAAAACCCTCTTATTCATATCCAGATTTCTATTCATTTAGAATGCATGCTTGCAGGTTAAGGAAGGGAAATAAGAATAGAAAAAAAATTCACTTATTTGTCACTTATCAGCTTGTTAATAATTCATTTATACTTTCCACTGATTTTTGCTTATCCCAGTTACATACAGTACAGTAAGCACAGTGGATTTGCGACCATGAGGTGTGAATGTACAGTACACGGAATGGGATGCCTGTCTATAACAGGGCACTATGCACACATGCTAAAGTGCTTATTTACACCTGCAGGCAGTTTAGCATAACCAGTCCACCTACAGGCATTGTTATTTGGAGATGAGAGGGAAATGGAGAATGCGGCGAAACCAGCAAGGTTGCTTGATAATGTTATATGATCTATGTAATTTTCTTTCCCTTGCTTAACCCTTTATAGTGCACTCACTGAAATGCTTAAAAAATCTAAATTGTAAAATTTCTAAACTTTTTGGTCTTTGCGATCTTTATTTTTCTCAAAAATTTTATTGTCAATAATCAAGGTTATCATATATGGTTTATCTGTCTAGGGTAATAGGGTAATGCAGATCCAGAATCCAGAATGCTTAGCTAACCTTAACCCCTTAAAACATAGATCACTTCATCCATTTTTTGCTTTGCTGTTTTTTTTGTTTTGTTTTGTTTTTTAACATAAAATAGGCAATATGATGAATTTAATTTAATTTTAGCCAACTGTATGGTCTGTACTGTAATAATCCTTGCAAGAACAGTATTGTCAAGTGCATTTGCAAAAACCATGATGAAACTGGCTCTCATGAACACCTTCTCAGGAAAGCAAGACCTAGAGCAGAAGTTCGTTCATAATCACCAATTAACAGTCTCTCAGATAAGAGCTGTGATGAAGGATTTACAGAGCATAAGTCGTAGACACATCTCAACATCAACTGTTCAGATTATAGGATATTTTTAATGCCTTCTGCATTGTTTTACAATGTAGAAATATTTCAAAGTAAACGGTTCTGGACCCATTTAGTTTTTCTACATGTTTTTGTTCCATAAAACTACATAAATAGAGTCAGGAATGACTCTCATTTACATAAGTATTTAGACCCATCATTTAGTACTCGGTTAAAGCACCTTTGGCAGCAGTGACAGCATTAAGTCTTCATGTGAATGATGCTACATGCTTGTTACACCTTTCTTTTGTCAGTTTCTTTCACTCTTCTTGGCAGAATCATTCAACCTCAACCAGGTTGAATGAGCAGGGTCAATGCACCGCCATTTTCAGGTCTCTCCAGAGATGTTCTGTTGGATTTAGGTCTGGACTCTGGCTAGGCCACTACAGGACTTTTTCACAGAGCCACTCCTGATGGTACTCCTGTGTTTTCTTGCCATTATCCTTTAGGTCATGGTCTTGTTGAAATCTAATCCTTCATCCCAGCCTGAGGTCTTTATTTTTCCACTTAGGTCAGTTGTTTTACTGTCATCAAACATTAATCAGTTACATTAGAGCATTACCTTCTGATAAAAGTAACCAGAGTACTTTTCCATTGCAGAAAATGAAAACTCCTTTGTGATTCCTCATGCATGTTGTTTTAGTCAAGACCTTTATAATTATTTTACCATCATCACACAGCGAAGTTTGGCCCATAATCTGTTAACTACTAACAGCAGGAATAACAGAGGGGGCGGGTTATCGGGGGCGAGGCTTGTAGGGCGACTTTCACAAACACACACACTAACAGAATCACTCCTGTCTGGCTCACGGATTACATAAATTGTCTGAATAGCGGCAGACCTAACGCGTTAGATTACTTGTTACATGAAAAAAGTAATCCAAGTTCTCTAATGTGTTACTTTGTAACGTGTTACACCCAACACTGCTCAGGATAGAGTGTAGCTCTTTATTTGATCTGCATCAGTTTTTCCTCTACACTGACTAATCTCTGAGCCCCAGTTGCAGAAAAACATCCTCAATTTTTGACTGTAGGGATGGTTTTAATAAGGTTATGTGTAGTGCTCAATTTCCTGATTCCAAATAGTTCAATCTTTGTTTCATCAGACCAGAAGATTTTGTTTGAAAGTTCTTCAGGTGCTCAGACAGCTGTCATGTGCCTTTTAGTGAGGAATAGCTTCTCTCTGGCCACTCTACCATAGAGGCCTGATTGGTGTAGTGCTTCAGTGATGGCTACATCTACACAAGGGAACTCAAGATCTCATTTATAGTGACCCTTAGGTTCATGGTTACCTCTCTAACCAAAGCCCTTCATCCCCGATTACTCAGTTCGGTTGGGCGGCCAGATCTGGAAAGACTGTTAGTTGTTACAAATTTCCTCAATTTGAAGATGATGGAGGCTGTCGTGTTCTTGGATGCTTTCAAGAAAATTTCTTGTATTCAATCCTTGTAAAAATTTCTTGTGTCTCAATCCTGTTTCCTGGGTCTACAGATAATTCTCTCAACCTCATGGATTTGTTTTTACTCTGACATACACAATCTACTGTGAGAACTTATATATACAGGTGTGTGCCTTTCCTATATGTCCAGTGAGGTCTTTTAGGCACAGATTCATAACAAAGGGTCTGAATTCATATGTAACTGGGATATTTCAATCTTTATTTTTAATTGTTTATAAAGTAATATATATATATTTAAACCTCTATATATATATTAATATATATATAATTTATATATATATAAACCTCTGTTTTTAGTTTGTAATTTTGGAATATTGTGTGTAAAATGATGAGAGAGAAAAAAAGATTAATATATGTTAGTCACTATTTTTAATAGTCTAATATTTATTAGCCAATACCCTTCGACACGTCAACTTTGGCGGTAACTCCCCATTGTTATTGCAGTCTATTCTCTCATTTTGCAGTAGAAATATTCAGATCAATACAGCAGTATCGATACTTGCAATCCTGACATTTCCTTCTTAAAGGCCTTTTAAAAAGCAGTACTGAGATTTATTTCACACCCACAAATAATAATAAATGAGCAGTACATGGCATATTAGATAATGCACTGGCAATACTACAGAAATAATTAATCATACCGTATGTACAGTATGAAAAGGATGTTTCCTACCTTGTCTCATCCTTCAGGATGTTCATATAATGTCAAGGCTTTTAAACAATATCATTGATAGGAAAATGATTTCATGACTACAATATAATTTTTCCCCCTGCCATAATTATAGCAAACTGTTTACAAAGTGCAATACGGAGACGGCGCATCTTCGGTCAACTGAAATTTCACTGGGAGTTTCACCCCGTTGTATGCATCCGACTTATCTGAGCACTCAAAAGAACAGAGAGAAAAAAGTGTATCAGACCGATGCCCTGTTCTTAAATGCTATTACATAAAAGTGGATGGTCGGAGAAAGGTGCTCCATATCGTTTAATCTCGTCCATTCTTTTATCAAACCTGAATGGGAAATTCAATTGGCATGTGATAAATGGGGTTGAACATGTGAATGTGAGTATTGTTGAGATCATGACCCCTGTGTGGAATGTGTCTTGGCTTGACAGGGTTAACCCCAGTTTTGTTTGAGGTTGTGCCAGAAGCTTTTAGCAGAACTATTATGCCTTCTAGGTTGTGTTTAAATCACCTCTTACTGAGTGTAATGTTTGCAGATTGTGACAGCTATCCATGGCTGCTAAGAGCTACTAAATGTTGTTCGTCATATAAAGTATTTTCATGATTGTAAATTATTTTGACAATTATATATTTTATGATAAAAGCTAATTTCTTTTCTCACTCTGTATTTTTTCAAGAATTTCATTTTAATGAAAGATCCAGTATAAAACAGAGACAGCAGTTATTGGTTACTCAATTATTTGAAACAGTGGATGTGATTTTAGCAAGAATATGCTTGAGATTTTGCTCTGGAGGATGGCAAGCAGTTAATAAGCTGTATTTGCTGCAGTCGAGAAGAAGGAAGAAAGCAAGACACCTCAGCAGCTATTGTTAACGCTGCTCTGATGTTGTTAGCGCCCTACGCAGATCTGACCATTCTTATTCCGGTCACATGACCACATATTAGATATATATCTCACATACAAAAGTGACCCAGATCCAATCTGAAAATCATCAGTTTTGTGCATTTAATCAGTCCTTAAAAAAAATTATAATAATAATAATCAGAGTCACTTCCGGTTGGTAATGTGAACATCGCCTCAGACTCTAGAAGAATCTGAACAGCCAGCTTTTCATGCAAGTGTGTGTCAAACAGTACAGTGTTGATTTATAGTTACTTATAACCAATCAATATACCTCTTTTAATGGAACAATGCCACACTAACCGAGTAATAGACATATTTTTCTGTTACCATGACGTAAAAAGCCTGCTGTAACATCTACAGCAAATTGCTGCTAGGACAGAACGAAGACCTGGAAGCAATATGAACGTAGTTATTGACTTTTATCTAAACAAATGTTTAACCTAAAGCTTGTCCAGGTCATTGATTCCTGTGATTGATTACTTCATCGTGACTGTATTTGCACAGCAAGAAAAGAACTTGTGAATGAAAGCTGAAAAGCTAGTTGTCGCATACATATCTGTCTCCTTTTTCAACATTATCTTCTTTAAGGAAAGTATACATTTGTAGTGTGATTATTGTAACATTTAGTTTTAAACTGATAGGGAATATTCAAGTCTGGCAGTGCTTGTTCTTTTGAATACCTTTGAATACTTTAATCAATCTTTTTGGCATCTAAAGTCTATTATTATATGTTGACTGCTTTTTTTTTTTTTCTATTGATCTGAGAGAATGCACTCAGACAAGATGCCAATTATAAACAGAAAAGATTTTTTGCTTTCCCTTTACTGACATAAGTTTCCAGGTATGCATCCTGCATAATAATAAAAACTGGAATCTATATTATGGTAAAAACTTTCTGAAGGACTTGGACAGGATATGGCCTGGAGCAAAGTGCAGATGAGTCATGGAGCTCTGAGGTCTGAGCAAAGAGCTTGTGTTGTGCTGCCCTTTTACAGAGCATTGGCTCCCAATGAAACATGACCTTTCTCTCTCTCTTGCCACTGCAGAGAACAATACATCAGCACATAGCAGATGTTAGCACACTGGACATGGTGATGCAGAAACTATGTATGAGTGTTAAATCAAGCTGGCCAGGTGTTATCAGCGGTGAAATCAAGCAACCTCAAACCACCAGATAGATTGTCCAACACTCATGTAATAGCATTTTCATGCTAACAGTCACCCTCTTGGCTCTCCAATTCAGATTTAATTACTTCTGCCAATCAAAGATGGATGCTTTGAGAGAGTATCTAATTCCTATAGGTCAATTCACTTTATCTCCATTCTGCCAGAACACAATTATTGTAGTAGCCTATACAGTACATAAAGTCAAGGTCAAATAATGAAATCATTGCTTCTATGTGAAAAGTTTTTATTACAAGCGTCACCCTAAGAAAATAATAACTTTCAGATAAGGGTTAAGCCAGTAAGGTTGCAACTGCCCCTGCTAACTAGTTAAAGCTAAGATCCTTGATTGTTAGTGTCACGCCGTGAGCTACTGACGGGCATGTCTCAAACTTTATTGCTCCTCCCTCACTCCAAAGGCGACATCCCCTTCTGCAGGTGTGTGAAGGTTCAGCACAGCTTTAAGGAGATTAATTGATGAATGGATCTCGAGCTCCTGCCACATTATAAAAGCGGTGTGGGAGATGAGTCCTGGGTCCAAGTTCAACAACAGCACAAGTGGAACGCCGGAGTTCATGGCGCAGATCATAATGCTAAGCGGCATGCGGGCAGAGTGGTGCCACGCGCCCCAGAAATTCCAAAGTCAAAAACCATTATAGAAAGCACTGCTGACATAGAGAGCCTGGCTCGAGACATGCATTACAGTGCATAAGCTGCGCCTGAGTTTCACAGAAGGGATGTAGGAGCCGCCTGTTGCGAACTCACAAGTGGGCGTGCGAACCACATGGCGTTCTTAAAGCATGCGCTGCCATGGCACCCTCATCTACGCCACCCACCAGCTAACGCTAACCAGTGACCAATATGGGAAAGGCACTGGATTAGCCATCGAGGCCCCATACCCTGTCGGGGTAAGCCGCCCCGACGTCAGAAGTCACAAGTGAGTGATATGTGAGTTTGCAACGCTGATTGTGCACCAACTTAAGCAAGCTACGCTGATGACACACAAGTTTATGCACACTACGCTGTTGCACCAGTTTGCGCTCGCTTTGCACGATATGTCGTTGGTGCCCCAGCTTATGCACACACCACTGCCCTTCTCCCTGTCTCAGCCCCTTTCATAAGTTCCACCGCTATATCTGCTTGAGCTCACCATCACTTTGTCCATACTAAAAAAGTAAGGACAAAGTGCCGACCTGTCACCTGATCAAGCTCTGTGTCTGGGACCTGCGTGCCACCTTGAGCACCACGAACCCATCTGATGGAGGCCATGGTGTAGAGGCGGCCAAACAAAACACTCATTGCACCTGTTCAAGCTCGGGGTCCCAAGGCAGGCAGACTGCCTACCACTGATCTACGTGCTAGATAGCTCATGGCACAAGGGCAGTTGGACGAGACACCACTGTTCGACCTGCACACACAGAATGCACCTGGGAAAAAGTGTGATGCGAGGCGGCAGAGTGCCACCATTCAAGTGCCGTAAGGAGTGATGTTAAGTGAAGACCTGCATGAGCCACGCGGCGAAAGCACACCTGTTAAATGTCTGCTTGCAACCCAGATCGATGAACTTTTTTAACCATGGCCGCTGTGTCGAAGGGCCGGCAGGAGCCGCTGCCACTCTGTCACTGCACACGTTTAGCAGTCGAGTGTCCCCTGGCTTCCCCTCTTTTCCTTTGTCCCACCTCAGTTCCCTTCCCTTTTCCCATTAACCTCAATAAAATTAATCCTTTACCGTAAGACCTTGCCTTGTGTTTGTGGTGCCGCTCATGTGTCAAACCCTTTCCAATTAGGTAATATTTAATAGATATTTCAAATTAGCTTGTTACTTAATTTTTTCAATTTAATCTTAGATTTATCTTACAATGTAGCTTTTTTCTATTTTTTTTATCAGTGATACATAATGATGTTGAAAGCTTATCCCAAAGCCATCTGTAGCTGGAAGCCTAGAGGGCAGATTGGCTGCACTCTCTGGGGAGGAAGTGAGTGCATACTCGCGCTCCCACATCAACCATATCAACACCAGCCAATCATGGGCATCTGTGAGTTGCATGAATGGAAGGGGTGGATAGCACTTTCCTCTGAGTGTGTTACACCACTTCATAATGATATGCACGCATCAGGTCAAAAACATAGATCTAAGGAAGGATGTGTTGGTCTACACACTCTGTGTATAGCTGTGACTGATAGCGGTGTGCCCTAACTAGACCAGTTGGAACTGGACATCAATAAATCAGGAGGAAATAAAAAAGAAAAGATTGTCATTGAAGAAGCAATTTCAGTTACTTTAAAAGCTGTGAAGAATAATTATTGACTTTTGCTAGCAGCTTCATTTTCAATGTCCCACAGTTGTGTTCACAAGCCATTGTAAGAAATCATCCAGTGAGGGAGAGAAAGAGAGAGATGCAATGAACATGAGCAGTTTCCATCACTCTGAAGCACTACTATCGATGGATCTTGCTCATTGTGCATCCCTGCACTAGTGCTATAGCTGTCTTGACAGCAGTGCCAGATGGTTTTGCTTCGACTTGAGTGAAAAATAACTATAAGTTTAAGTTAATAAAATATTTGACCCTATATCAAAGCACCTGAGCCCTGAATTCCTTGATTCTCTGTCTGTAAACAGTCTCATGGTGCAGGAAAGTATCTATCAAATGCTCAGTGCCTGGCTTCCCACAGGCTCTCATTACCACCCACACAGCTCCACATGAACGAATGCTCCTTATTTGCCTGACATGTACGAAAATGATTGTTACTAATTATCCACTTGAAATACAAATGATTGTGATGTATAGTCATGTCATGCATAGCTTTCAGCATAGATTTCATCAGGTTATCACAAAAAAATCAAAAATAAAATGAAAAATTGTCTCCAGCGCAGCACTGCTGTCATCCTCTGGGATGTTTTTAGCAGCTGTGGTTTACACATACAGGACTTGTAATAATATTGTTCATGTCAAAAAGAAAAGCTGCATAATGGAAGGAAAAGGAACATTTTATTTCATTTCTTAAATACAGGAGCATAGATTTTTAAAAATGATCAGATATTGTGTGTTTTTACCTGAATTTCTATTTCAATAAAGAATTCTTTGCAATAAGGAATTCAAACAAACCATTGATAAAATTAACTGAACAGCAACAGAAAAAAAGGAATTTTCCAGGCCAGTCTATAGGCCTGTATTTTCTAAAGCTTGGAAATAAATGCAGCATCTTGTGGAACTGATTTGCCACAGTCTGCGTAAGCTGTTTGTTTACATAAAGCTGGAAAGGGAAATAGCTTTATTTTACTTGTTTGTGATAGACAGTGACGCATAACATGGTTAGGGCGAATCCAAATAAGAAATTATAAAAGATGGGGAAAATCAATCAAATTAGCAAGGTAGATCACTAGGAATTTCCAAACAACAAGTGGAATAATAAGCCTGAAAGGCTGCCTTCACAACAAAGCAGCAAGGTTTATCCACCCTTGCTGGAGATATTTGTGGGGGGAACTGCCAGGTAAGTAAAATACGCTTTTATTTTTATTTATTTAATATAATTCTTTCCTCATATTTTTAAAACTAAACATCTGTTTAGTCGTGTATTCCTATCTCTGCACTGGTAGTTAGCACAGCTTTCAGAGAATGTTTTTGGTGGGTTTCCTCCGGGTACTCCGGTTTTCTCCCACAGTCCAAAGATATGCAAATTAGGCTAATTGGCGTTCCCAAATTGCATGTAGAGTGTGAATGAAAGTGTGAGTGTGAGTGTGTGTGTGTCCTGCAATGGATTGGCACCGTGTCCAGGGTGTACCCAGCCTCGTGCCCTAAGCCTCCTGGGATAGGCTCCAGGTCCCCACGACCCTAAATACAGGATAAAGCCGTATAGAAGACGAGGGAGTGATGTATCCAAATGTTAAGAGTAGCAAAATGTCGGAAGCAAAAACACAGCAAAGAACCACCTTTCTTCACACCCACTGAAAACTATGGTAACCATGATTATTATCCTAACTATGGTTCACTATGGTTTAAAAACAAAATAACAACAACAACAACAAAAACATGGATAGTGGTCATAAAGTTCAGATCTCAGAAATGTGTGGGTGTACGGTTGGTTTATTTCAATGTCAGTCCTCTCACATTTCACACATTACAGCATCTGCTATGCAAAAAAAACCTTATTGCCTTTAAAAAAAAATTATTACACCGACATGTAAATACAGTAGGTGATTCTTCTGTCTGTGCTTCTCTGATTGTGAATAATGCCCATGAAATAATTTATTTATTTAATAAATACTGAATATATTGAGTAATAATTATAAATTACATATGGCAATTATATATTTTATATTACAAAAAAAATAATAATTACTGTATCAGTGTGGCACCATGTTGCTTTGATAGCAACTGTATTGATTGATATTCATCTGTATTGTTGGGTGGAGAGGTTCTTATCTTATTCGTGACAATACTCCTCATATTCTCTATGGGGTTCAGGTCAGGCAAGATAAAAGCAAACCAGTTAGTTATAGTTTTGGAACTGTGGGCAGATGCTACACCTTGCTGGAAAAGGAAATCGGAGTCTCACAATGAGACTTCACAATGGCCTTCAAGCAACTTGGATTCTGTGCCTCTCCTCTCTTTCTCCAGGCTCTCGGACGTCATATAACAGATGATAACAGTTGTAGCCCATTTCCTGGAGACGTCTGAGTTTTGTGGCTCTTGACGCACAGACTCCAGCCTCACTCCAGTACAGATTCCTAAGTCTTGAACTGATGATGCTTCAGAAAAATTATTGTGGTAATACCTGTTTGTTGTGCACGTTTTGTTAATTAATTTTCCTTTCCAGTCAACTTTCCATGAATATACTTCAATACATCAGCTTCTAGACCTCTTTGTGGAGGGTGTTCATTATCATCTTCTGGGCAACGGTCAAATAATCAGTCTTCCCCATGCATCTACTGAACTGGATGGATCAGGCAGTTGCTGCGGATTTGTTGGCTGCACATCCATATTGCGAATCTCCCATTCAACCTCTCAAAGGTAAAATTTGGTGACTGTGGAGGCCAATTGAGTACAGTGAACTCACTGTCATGTTCAAGAAACCAGTTAGAGATGATTTTAGCTTTGTGGCCATAAAGGCATGGACATGACCAGCACCAATACTCAAGTAGGCTGTGGCATTTAAACAATGCTTAATTGGTACTAATGAAGTGGCCAGTAAGTGATCTTTTGAAATGATAGTTAAGTTAATCAGACCAGAACTTCCAGTGAAAAAATAACATTGCTGTTAACTCCGTATCACAAAAAAATATTTCAATTATAGCCATGATCTTAGCTTGTCTAATAAAGCTTTCATCACCTCCTAAGGCGAGGTACAATATATATGATCCACTGCCTATTCTTTACCACAATTACTGCCCTGACATTGAATTTGAAAAGAAGCTGTTTTGATTGATAGTAGCAAGTAACTTGACAGGAAATACTAGCCAGGTAGATTTAATAAAAGTCACATCTCTGAGCTTTTAATAATTCCTGACTTTCAAAAAGACTGCATGGAAGAGTTTTCTTCCCCTCCAACAATACTTTCTGATTAATTTTCTCTGCACAGAATCAGAGAGTTTAATGTTGAAAAGTGCAGAAGCTCATAATACATACTGTAGTGTAGTATTGTATAATCTTGTAATGACATAATGGTACATGATGTTACAGTATGAATGATCCTCATACAACAAATGCAATTACCAGAATTGTCCTTAGCAGCATTCTACCCTAAACCATATAATGCATGCCGTGTCAGCCAGACACACACACACACACCTTATACAGACACATTATAAGGCAAGGTTATTTTAGCTCATCTGTCTAGGACAAGAAACCAGACTGACATTATGGTATGCCTCTCCTGCCCCTGAATGTAATGAATTCAGAGAGTGCTCTATGAGGTAAAGTCTCTCCAAGACATGCTCTAAATCTGATGCACAACTCCAAGCCGAGCCAAAGGAACCTCTGAAGGTGTGTGTGTGTGTGTGTGTGTGTGTGTGTGTGTGTGTGTGTGTGTGTGTGTGTGTGTGTGTGTGTGTGTG
>JAQQZT010000009.1:12993183-13025608 GCA_030068275.1 Clarias platycephalus | reverse complement strand
GGGATAGGCTCCAGGCCCCCCGCGACCCTGAATGCAGGATTAAGCGGTATAGAAGATGACTGACTGACTGACTGACATTAAAGCTGATCAGATTATTTTTAGCTTTAACCTTCTAACTATTTCCACAAACTCTATACCCATCAACAAAGGGTACTATCGGTAGTTTATTATATTTATTATTTCTTATTACAAGTTGAATACTCTACTAACCTTATTTGTCTCTTATTTGTCTTTTATTCACTTGGCCAAAGTACATGCACCACTGATGAGAAACACGCACACATTCTCTATTTGGCATCTTTACCAGGAAATTTGATTGACATATAGTGCTATACATTAAAAACGAGGCCAGTCTCACAATAATGCAATAAAATTTTATTTTAAATAACTGGACAAGATTTCTATAAGAAAGTTTTTAAAAGAAATCTAATTTAAAAGTGAAATTTCAGTGGAAAATTGCTGTGAAAGTAGACGAAACTGTCCTCTATCACCTCTATCACACATGAACTTAGTGTTCTTTTGGTTGCCATATGGCAGAAGAAAAAGAAGAGGTGCCTAAGCGGATTCCATGCTTGCCCTCCAAATACTGAAAATGTCATTGCGTTACACCTTTAGTCTAAAAAGCGTGCATGATACTGGTCAAGAGCTTCAGTTAGTGTCCACATCAGACATCAGAAAGAAATATGTGACTTTGATCCTGGTATAGATATTGGTAACAGATGGGCTGGTTTGTGTATTTCAGATACTGCTGATCCCCTGAGAATTTAAGGAATGTAACACAGAGCAGTCACTAGAGCTTACACAGAACGAGATGAAAAATAAATAACACTAAGCGAACGGTTCTGTGGGTGGAAATGCCTAGTTGATAAAAGAGATCAAAGGAAAATAGCGAGATTAGTCTGAGCTGCCAGGAAGAAGATAGTAATCCATCTAATCACACTTTATAGTTGAGGTGATTAGAAAAGCATGTCAGCATGTACACAACATCACATCTTGAGGGGTCTACAACAGCAAAAAAAAAACAAAAAAAACACATCAGGTTCTGCTCCTGTCAGCCTAAAAACAGAAAGTCTATTATTGACCCAGACCCACTTGAACTGGATAGTTAAAGATAAGACAAGACACTTTTCTAGTGTTTAACAGTGCCATCTGTGCCAATGTGTGTTTTATTGTATTGTATCTTCTTGCCATTGTGACACTACTAGTACTTTTACTTAATTAAATAATATGCTTGAAAATGAGTACCTTGGTAATAAACTGCGGTTCAAGGTCTGCGTTGCTTAATTGAAAGATATAGTTGGATATATCCCAATCAGCCATAACATTAAAATTCCAAACATTAAAACCATTAGGATTCATCTATGCTGTCTTTTTTTCTCTTTGCATGACATTGTGTAGGTTCCACATGTGCCAGACTCCACAAGACCTCAGAAGGTGTACTGTGATATCTGGAGCCTGGACCATAGCAGCGGATCTGTTAAGTGCTATGAATTATACTGTAGGTCCCTCCATTGATCTTAGGCTTGTTTGTCCAGCACATTCCATGGATGCTCAATCATGATGAGATCTGGGAAATTTGAAGATCAAACCTTGAACTCTTTGTCTGTTAAGCCCCATAGACAGCAAGCTGTGACGCATTGAGTGTTCTCACGAGCTGTGAGTGTTCTGATGCCTTTTTATCTTATCCAGAATTAACATTTTTCAGCAATTAATGTAACATTATCTTTTCTGTAGGATCAGATCAGACAGGCTAGCTTTTGGTCTCCATAGCCATAAATGAGCCTTGGGTGCCGGTCACCAGTTTGTTGCTATATAATTGATAATCAGTGCTATTCAATTCACCTGGCGGTGGTGATATGGCAGATCAGTTTACTTGGACAGACTAGAGTTGCCAAAAACCACCAGAGAGCCGATGTCAGATCCTGAAGCAAGAAACATCACTGCTCAGGAGCCAGCTACATTTGTACTCATATTTGTGCATTTGTGCCTCATATTTGTTTTTTAACCATCTGCCAAATGAATAGATAAATGTTTTGTTCTATGGATGTTTTATTAAGAAATCAGCATGCCATGATGGTTTAGCTTATATTAAACATGATCAGAGTCATAGGGGGCTATTCAGCCTTAGGTCAGAATCACTGAGCTGTTTTGTGATCTCAAATCAGGATACTAATTACTGGATTCAGGCTCAGTTGGAGATTCAAGCTTGGCTCTGTGTGTGAGGTTAGTTCGGTGCGTCAGAGCGAGACATTCGTTCGCAATACAATCAGAGTCTGAATACTGCAGACTTTCATAATGCATGCAATTAATAATGTAATGTATAGGTAATAAGTTATTTTCCTCCCTCGTACCATCACGCAGTATTATTACTATTCTGTACAGCTCGCTTATTGGATGACATGGAAAAGGCTATTAGGAAAAAATCCATTCAATGCAAGAGAAAGGAAATTGAAAAACTCTCAAAATTTAAGAGCCACAAATGTGGGAATGAAAAGAAACAGTTTTCTCAGATAATAACATGTAATCTTAAGACTTATTTCACAACAATGAATAAAAATGACAAAGCTTTATTTTTGGGACAGGCATTTCCATGGGAAAAGCAAAAGAATATGAATTTGTAAATAGTTTTTCTATTTATTTATTTATTTATTTATTTATTTTGATAACTTTCGTGGCATGTCAAACAAACTTCTTTAAAAATCTTTACCAACCAAACTATCTTTAAAAATAGGTTCTTAGCATATATTGTCACTTACCTTGTACATGAACAGTATTTATAATTGCATGATGCTTTTAATACAGGTAGTGCAGAACTGAATATAATTAAACATTCCTACATTTATTATTATTTAATTTGGATTCTTTATGTGTTGCAGCCACATGAGTTAGACGGACGCATTAAAATGCCAGGTGTGAAAAGAAACTCCAGATGCTGCCACATCGTATAGGCTTTTAAGAACACGTCCATCAAGTATTGCACATAATGAAGCATTACAGATATGACACTTATTACAGACCATGTATAGGGCTGCTTTCTTGGAAAGACCTATTTTAACGATATATGCTTTTCCATTTATCATTAATTAAAGCTTCATTAATAAGTGAACACATAACATTGGCAAATTACTTTGCAGTATGAGTGTGAAATGAGTGTTCTTACATACAGTATTGTGTGAAGTGATGATGTTCAGTTGATGCTAATTAGTAACTGGGGGATCTGAAGCAGGTACATTGGGATATGTAGTTCACAGTGTGTGTGTGTGTGTGTGTGTGTGTGTGTGTGTGTGTGTGTGTGTGTGTGTGTGTGTGTGTGTGTGTGTGTGTTTAGACATCTGTTCAGGCGTACTCCTGACATTCTAAAATGACTTAAAAGTACATTTTTAATAATAAATCCGTAGACTGTATAAAAGGCACTGGACAAACCACCGTGATGTCACCCATAGCTTTTCTGAAAAGCAGTTTTAAAGCTTAACTGTGGGAGCTCTCGGCATTGCCATCTTGGCAGGGTCTGCTTAAACCCTAGTTAATCCATAAAAGGGGCAAAAGATTGACTCATGCCTACTGTACTTACCTCGGTTTCCACAAGCTAGATAGAATGTTAGCTAAAATGCCAAGGTGGCTAACATTAATTTATCTGCTTTGCACTGTATTGAACTCCATTATCCATACTCTACATCAGCCATGCCCCTAATTATGCATAATTATATGCCTTAATGTCATTTTCAATAATAAGTTGCATAACAGATAATTGGCATTGAATTAATCAATCTAATATTTTGTATAGTTTAATTTATAACCAAATACTTAATGTAATTTAAAATTTTAAGTTGCATAAACATTCCCCCGGGGGGCACAGTGGCGTAGTGGTTAGCACTGACGCCTTGCACCTCTAAGGTCTGGGAATTCCCAGGGAATGGGAAGTAGCATCATGACGTTCAAGGGAATATCCACAAACATCTTAATAAGAATTTGATTATAAAAATAAATATTGCAATGTGTTAACATTATACAGGGGAAGTTTTAGGGTTAGGACGACCCCATATACTGTGCAAAGCTGCAATTTAAGAATGAAGCATGGTAGTGGTAGCATCATGTCTGGTCTTTTGTTGCTTCCCTGACTACCTAGTCATTTGCTCTTAGTGTGCAGCCTCACCAGAGGTAGGGGTTTTGATTTTAAATAATGTTAATATATATTTATATTTTATTTTTCCCCATAACCACACATCAACTGCTACATTTCCAGAACATTGTCTGAGAATTATTTTGATAGCTCACTGGTCCTCAGCTGCTGTTTATTTAGGTATGTTCTAGGTAGTTTTATATTGAGATTACAACACGCTTTATTTAAACACTAGATAAATAGATTATATCTATAGGAAATTATATATATATATATAGATAGATAGATAGATAGATAGATAGATAGATAGATAGATAGATAGATAGATAGATAGATAGATAGATAGATAGATCAAAAAACAAAAACACCAAAATGCACCAGAGTTTTTTTGTTGGTTTGTATTTGTGAATAATTGTGTGTCATTTTGTGTTATTTTGTGCAAATTTGTCACTTATGAGCAGATGAGAGTAACTGGGTTGAAGTAGCTGGCATTAAAGCACAGTGGCAGTTTAACTAAATTCATCACTCCCAGCTCAGTCACAGAGTATTAGATAAATAGAATGAAAGAGTACCTAAATGTCATGCTGTTATTTATAGCTCTAATTCATAATGATAATACCATCAGCCCAAATCCTCAATGTCTAAAGCTTTTGACACAAGGCAAAATACTTTAAAATGAGTCAGTCATGACTGGATGATACCTTTGTCACATATGGCCAAGCCCTGAAATGAAGGGGGGGGGCGTTCAAATCAAACCAGGACTTGTAAATGGAGGTGTAAAACCCGTTGACATTTAGAGAAGACTTGATGCACAGTACAGAGATAAGACTATACTGTACATACTCTATACATTCAACAATATATGAATGAAGAAGTCCGTATAGCCATGGATGACAATCCAGACGAAGGTAGGTCAGAGCCGAATGCAGTTGTTCTTGTGGAACTGTTGCCAACTTACAGAAAAAATGCGTTCTGTCTGTGGGAACTGTGCACAGATTCATTCATTTGCTAATTACACCAACTCGACTGGAAGTTATTGCCACATCCTGACATTGCTCCAAGCTATTTCCACATGTTTGGGCCATTAAATGAGTTCCTGGGATGCGAGCATTTCAGGTGCATTGATTCAATACATGAAGCAGGTAGTCTGATCATGGCTTCGGCGTATTGAGAGACTTGATGGTATACAGGCACTATTGAAACACTCAGATAAGTGCATTACTATAGCAGGCATTATATAGAGACATAAAGGTAGTTTTTGCTCTCATAACTGTGTTCTTTTGTTCTGCACAATCAAAAGTTCCGTGTTATATATTTTACAAGAGTTAAGACAAAATATGCCTGCAGACAAGATATATGGTTTTAACAATATTGCTAGCAATAGGTGAGCTTTTATCATTATCAAACATCTGTTTGAATTTATAGTCTGTGTAAGCTGAAGGACACATCCAACTGAAGAGACAGTGCTGGAAGGACAAGGAATCGCAAGCTTTGGTAATTGACATTCTGACCTTGAGCAAAGTGCTCTTGATTTTTACGAAGTTGAAATGATAGATTTATGTGTTTTAGCTGCTTAACGAGGGACTGATTAGAGGATCATCATCCAGACACTGATAGCCACTACATGCTAAAAAACTGAAAAGGCCACACACAAATGGTGACAGACCTCTTTCCAAACAAGACGTAATCCTCTAGACACATTTTGAAAGAAAGCTATGAATCTTTAGCCACCCTGTGTGATCAGTGAGTGAGTGTGCAAGAAAGAACCAGATAGAGAGAGAGAGAGAGGGAGAGAGAGAGACATACGGGTTTCACCACTCCGTATTGAGTTTCCTGGGTGGGATTAGTGTAATGCGGGGCTTAGGGCGAGCATCCAGAGCCTTTCTAGGATCAAACTTGATTTAATTGCTTTTCTCTGAAAGTGGTGAACTGAAAGTTGACGCTAGCAGCTTGTGCACAGCTCCCTCATCCACCAGAAATGCACCACGACTGTTCAGCCATCTCTTTGTTTGTTTGACAGGCATTACATTCTCAAGTTCTCACCATGCATCTTATTTCCAGGCTTTGTAGAAAACCTGGATGCGAGATAGAATGCATTAGTGCACCACATGTTAAATATCCCACACCCCACCTCATCCCCCCACAAAAATGGGAGTGTGTGTGTGTTTGGTTGATATCGGAACGCAGGGAATTCTGGGAACAGAGTCATGTAGTGAGAAACATGGCGAGATTAAAAATGAGTTGAATGGAATGTAAGGTCACTCCATGGACTGTCAAATTATGTTAACGGGAAAAAAACACCCGGCATTTTAATAATTCAAGGCCTTGGCCCTGAGGAAAATATTACAGTGACACATGCTAAGAAAAGAACCTTAACCGAAGAACAGGGGACAAGGAAAAGCATCCATGAGTAAGATTCAACATAAGCAAAGGCCTGATGGCCCAGGGTCTGGCCGTGCTCTCTGTAGTGCCATACTATTATTAAACACACTCATACACATGCATATAGAGCCTAAATTGAAGAAAAAAGAAACCCACCCACTCTTAAGATGAAAGTTTGCAGAGAATTTATTAATAATAATAATAATAATAATAATAATAATAATAATAATAATAATAATGAATCAGTTCTTTGTTCCAAACAAATCTATTAACATTAAAACCACACAGTTGTGGGTTCTCCTTGTGCCACCAGAGCAGCTCTGGCCCCTTCGAGGCGTGGTTCTGGAGGGCCTCTGGGAGTGTGCTGTGGGTTGCACGGTGGAGCCTCTGTGGATCAGACATTTTTGCCCCATGTGTGTTTGATCAAATTGGGATGAGGCCAAATCTGGAGGTCAGGGCAGTGGCCTTGGTCTCTTTGCTTGCTAGGCAGGCACAATGCACAATGCACAAGCAGACTGTGGTCCACTGCGTGTTGGGTCTTTCTACTGTGGCCAGCATTGTCTTTTTTGGCAACATGTGCTGCATTGGTTTTTCTGTGGGATCGGACTGAACGGGCTGGTCTTTATTCCCCTCAAGCCTTGGCTGCTTATGATCCTGTCTTCAGTTTGTGGGTGTATAATTGGTGATCAATATTATCCTCTTCACCTGGCGGTGGCCATAATGCTATAGCTGATTGGTGTAAATGAAGAGATTTACAGTATGGAAGAATTTTTTTTCCAGGTCAATAAATCTCTGATCTACAGTGGTGGGCAAATGTCCACCACTGTAAAGCCTTTTTCTTTAAAAGACAGAATGTTCTAGTTTGGTCCCTCTGTCCCTAAGTGTCCTAAGTCAAAGGCTGGTCATGAGCTGCTGATGCTGACAGTTTTTTGACACACTCACATCCAGTGTCTACAAGGAGACACGCACTACAAACACGCTCCACATGACTGAAACACTTGGCAGTCTTCGACTTTCCCAGTGTATTTAGAGGTGCACGGCTGCCAAAATCCTGCCTCTCCTCTTATAATTATTGCGCCATAACCATGCCCATGCTCCAAAATATTGCATTACACCACAGGGTATATGTGGGAAATTATGTCTAAGGCATTAAGTGCTTGGACATTTTAATGTGGGAACTACATTATTTCAGCAATTTGTGAACTAGATTTTGTAGTTATTAACTCTGAGCCTGACCTGGAGCTATAGATGATTTAAAAGAATAAGCTCCACTTCATTTATTTAAAAAAAGAAAAAAACGTTCGTCACTTGTTTACAGTAGTGGTAAGTCAATTGAGGTAGACTTGCGATAGAATTCTTGATTATAATGCGAGGCCAATGCGCCTGACTACGGACGTATATATACTGTATGTAATATGACCCGTATGGCACCTCCGCAGATCCAGTTATTTGGAGAGAAATAACAGAGTCGCTAGTGGAAAAACACACACACATACACACACCTGTCATGCCACAGCCTGCAAAACACTCACTGAACCTTAGTCAAAACAAGTCAGATGTGGCACAGAAAACAACAAGGCGCTGAGGTCTTCAGTGCTTTACAGCAGCATTTCCCAAACTTTTGGCAACTTGGAAGCCTTTCGACTGTGAAATAAAAATATAAAAATTCTAATTCAAAGAGCTTCTCGATACAGGTTTTATTTCATGGAGACTACACAACAGTAACAATAACACACAATATTAGGTACATTATTTATGTGTGTGTGTGTGTGTGTGTGTGTGTGTGTGTGTGTGTGTGTTGTATTCAGAGTCGCGGGGGGTCTGCAACCTATCCCAGGAGGCTTAGGGCACGAGGCCGAGCACACCCTGGACAGGGTGACAATCCAGTGCAGTTGGACACACTCATTCACACACTATGGATAATTAGGGAACACCAATTAGCCTAACCTAGTGTACATGTCTTTGATCTGTGGGTGGAAACCCACCAAGCACGGGGAGAACATGCAAACTCCATGTACTCAGAGACAGGAATCGAGCCTGGCCGGAAATCGAACCCGGACCCTGGAGGTGCAAGGCGACAGTGCTAACCACTGCACCACCGTGCCACATGAAAGCCATTTCTGACATATTTTATTAAAGTGGTCATTAGATTCCTTGCTAGGTTGGTGATTTATACCACTTGGATTCCCTGGCCTTGTTTAAAAGACCCCTGAGGTCCCCTGGATTTCACTTTGAGAACCACCCCTTTATACTCTACAGTATGTAGTACAAAACAAAATCATCCTATCATAAAAATACAGGACCAACAGGATCATTTTTTTCATTCCTTCACACCAAAAATAGAGTTTTTATTTTTTCATTTATAGACTCAACATGTCCCAGTGATCTATATTCAAATCTGGAATCTGGGAAGTCTCACACACCTACCTTTCAGTTAAAGTCATTGTTTGTTTGTTTAAGGCTTAGAGACAGCACCTTTCAGCACCTGAACGTGCACTCTGTGAATTCATCCATGTCTGAGAAACCTGAGTCAGCCACAGCGGCCGGACCTGTTATTTGTCTTTGATTTCGGGTCAAGTTTCCATCTGCCTATCTCCATGATCTACCTGACTCAAAGCAGGCCGGAGGAACCAGAAACGTGCTTTTGGAATTTTTCTTTTGTTTGCTTAGTCTCACTGAGTTATCAGTACATACACAAAGCTTGACTTCGCTCGGAATGGTGGAAGGTGGTGAGACAATATGGTACGGCAGACAAAAGGTGCATGTGGAGTGTAACATAACACCCCTGTTTGTCTTGCCATGGTGGTTCTCAACACCAGCCTTGAGGACCACACAAGTTTTTTTAGTTATCTGTTTAGATATTTTTTTTTTAACTGAAAATATATTGAGAATAAATGTATATGTGTAAATCAGGAGAGTAAGATAATGCCACTATCTGCATCTGTATCCACATCTGTTTACTGCTCCAAATATCTGGATTCTGGATTTGGCGTGATCTAAACATGTTTTTTTTTTTCTTTTTGGACACCCGAGTAGGCATATGTTGTCCTTTGCACTCTGTGTGGTCTGCGTAGGCTATATGAAGCCAATAAAGCTGGATGAAATCCGCTGCTAAGCCCAAACAGCAGATATCCTATGCACATCCTATTCATACACATCCATACTGTACACATCCTATTACACATTTGTATTTGGTTACATCACTAATGTGCACGCAAGACAATACAGTGATGCCCAACAACCTGAAAAGAAAAAAAAAGTCTTCAGTAATACTTTTTCCTTGATAGAGCGAAACAAAGATTGCAGAACCATTTGTGTTAACATTTCTACTGCGAAAATGTTGAAATATTAAAATACCTTAGCTTACCTCTCTCAGTGTTGAAGGCGAAAAGATAAACCTGCTTTGTCAAAACGTTAGGATTCCAATGAAAAAATGAAGGTCTGAACACAAAAGCAATATTCAATAAAAGCTAGAAGAGCTGATAGAGTGAAATATCAGTGTGTGTGTGTGTGTGTGTGTGTGCGTGCTACATTAAAAATGCACTGAATATACCAAAGCACTCCACTGCGCAATGAAAATGGTTCCATATGGAACGTCGCTGAATGATTGAATTTCTTATCGCTTGAGATCACAAAAATCCTGAATACCCCAGCTAAAATTTATATTCAGCGTGCATGTGATTGTAAAAAAAAAAAAAAAAAATGCTATTATGATTGATGCTTAATCCCAGCACACCAACTAACCAGTTACAGCACATAGGCCATTAAAATAGTTGGGTATGCCTGGGAGTAAAAAAAAAAAAAAAAAATAGTTTAACATTTGAGCAAATAACAATATAACACCATGTTGGCCTTTAGAGCATGGCCAAGATGTAAAACAGTGGACATTTATACTACACAGGCAATGCAGTAAAGTAAGTAAGTGTGTTTACCTTCATACTAACTGATTAAAGTAATCAGAGAGCTGTGATTAACCGTGACTTCAAACGCACTGGCTTGAAATGACTCTCAACAGGGAGCTGCTGCCTGAAGCTGTAAAATGGTTCCAGCAGCATTTATTTAAAAGAAAATAAAACACAGTGCTTGACAATGACAATGCTAAAAGAAAATAATAAAGATAAGGCACAAGCAGCATAGATAGCAGTTCTGTTTTATAATAGGATTAAATATGTTGGCTGAGTGCTGATCTTGCATTCTCCTTGTCGTGCTGTTTCAGTGGCCTCTATGCATCAAGGATCAGTGATACAAATGATAGACAAGAATCAATTGTCCCGTGCCCTTATGATTTATTCACTGAGACATAAAAGTCAAATCCGATCATAAGTCTGTGTCTGATGGCTCTAAAGAAAATGCAGCGCTTGCTGACAGTCAAAGCCAGAGAGAGCACAGTGTGTGGCACGACTTAAACAGAATCCTCAATATTGCAGTCCCTGCAAGCAAAAGCCATCGCTGCATAAAGAAATTCGGAATACAGCTTCACTTACGAACTTGGCCTCCTCTTCAGTCCACTAGCCTTTAATTAATTATTGATTGGCTAACTGCTAAGAGACCTCCTGTTGCAGAACAACACAGAAGCATGATATAATGTACAGTCCTGTACTGTATGTGGTTGGCTTTAAAACTTTTAGGAAGTTTATCAAAGTCTGGAAGGACAGTGTAGTTCTAAAGCATGTTTCATCTGCCTTTCGGAATAAAACGGAGAAAAAAATAATACCATCAGCGAATCAGCATGCTGGATCTTAATCCCCTTTAGTGTGAAAGCTAGGTTTCAATCCGCAGCTCATGAGGGGAAAATGTTAGAACATGCTGCTGAAATGGATCATGACCTTTAGAAATCCAATTCAGCAGCCACTAATGATGTAGTTTGCTACATCAATAAAGACCTTCAAAGAAGAAATGGTACAAGGACAACAACAGCATAACGTCAGGTTTCACTTTAGTAAATTCAGGAAAAGTCCTGCTGCTGGTTCAGCAAGACTAGGACTCTCTTTTATTCTGCTGAGAAGACTCACAAATCGCTTGAAGACCAGAAGGTTTTGGTTGTGTGCCATGCATGCAAAGCATCTGCCTCAGGTTTCATCACAGTTGGCAAATAGCCTGCTCCAAATAATTTAGAATTTTGAACTTCCTTGGTAAATTTAATCATTTCAGTCATCTAGTGGATCTAATATTGATTTTCTAACACCAATAGTAATTTTATCCACTTTGATATTAGAGAAAGTGGGTTACTGAAAAATGATATTTAATGAAATCATAAAAAACAAAATGATGTCTGGCAGAAATATTTGCAGGCAACACGGTCACATACTGAGTGTTTGTGGCGTCACAGCTGCAGGATTCGATCCTGAGCTCAGGTTACTGCCTCAGTGGAGTTCCTACTGAATTGATGCGGGTAGGTGGATTGATTGCGCTAAATTGCCCCTAGGTGCGAATGTGTGTCCATGGTGCCTTGCGATTGATTGGACTCTCATCTAGGGTGTATTCATAGGCCTGATCAGGATTAAGTGTTTAATGAAGACGAATGAATGAATGAATGAAATCAGCATGGTACAGCAGAGGAATAAACAGGGTGGAAATAAACAGATTTTCCTACGAGGGAGCTGGCAGCATTGCAGATACAGGTTTTAAGTTGTCAAGCTGATTTACCAGGTGAGTTGTATAACAGACACAAAAATAACAACATTAGGCGTATGGTTATGCATGGGTCTTAGCTAGATATTAAATTTCTTCCTTGAAATCTGGTTTTATAACAAGTGAAATTTTTATGGAGAAATATACACCGATCAGCCAAAAAAATACACAACATTAAGCCCACAACTCCACAAGACCTCACAGGGTGTGCTGTGGTGTTTGGCACGGGGACGTTAGCGGTGGAGCTATTGGGTGCCGTGGGTGGAGCCTGCTTGGATCGGACTTGTTTGTCTGGTGCATTCCATTGGTGCTCAGATTAAGATCTGGGGAATTTGGAGGCTGAATCAACAACCGTGAACTCTTTGCCTGCTAAGCCACTGTACTTGGGAGGCTGTGGTGCATTGGGTGTTGTAACACCTGTCTGTTGTAGCCAGAATTTCTTTTTTTCTTTTTCAGCAAATGTGCAACGTTGACTTTTCTGTAAGATCCAACTAGACAGGCTAGCCTTTGGTGCCCACAGTCATAGATGAGATTTGGGTGCCCATGAAAAAAAAAATTACCTGAACTTTTTTTTAGCAATTTTAACTTTACTCCAATTGCTAGCAAAGGCTACCTTAAGTGTTAAGTGCCCCTGTAAGAATCTCTGATTTTGCCTTAGAATCCAGTCTGTTAGTTAACTTCAGTTTTTTAAAATGATTTATAATTTTTAAACAAAAATCTGCCAAAGATTAGAACCTTTGTTTATAACTGACTGTAAATAGCATGTTTGATTAAAATCACAAGCTTTTAATAAAATTAAAACATACACTGTTTACTCTACGTTTAGCATCCATGTGCTTTCTGCCAGGATTAGCCGATACTTAAGACCACATTATAACTGCACAATAGCACAAATGTTCTTGCCTTCTCTTTAAGTCATCCTTTTATGCCACAGTGTTTATGTGCACAATTTTATATGACACATTTATAAATAATTGCTTAATGAATCATCCTAATGAACACCAGCGTCTGGAAATCGTCAGATGTGGAACTGCATCCTTTAGGGAATAATCGCTACCGAGTCCACTTACACAGAGCTTGAATTTACAGTACAGTATATTGGCCGAAATGAATATATTTTCAACAGCTTATTTTATTCTCCTCTTTGGTGCAGAGAATTAAAACAGCTTTGCAGTCAGTCATGTAAGACCAAATAATGTTTCATCTCCACTTATGTAGGGTGAAATGTTTTCTCCAATTTTCCCCAATTAACTTCAAGCAAAAAGTTCAACGATGATATGCCAGTGAATCCTGGGTGCATTAGCTCATATGATGTGTTGAAATTGTAGTCATCCACAAAAAGAAATATGGTGAGATCCCCAGACTAAAGGCATGTCTAAAAGTGTTAGAAGACATCAGCTAAACAATATGCCCTGGTTATATGAAAGGTGAGTCTGGAGTATGTGCAGCAGGATGCTAAGTATGCTATGCATTTGCAAGTATATCAGTTAAATCAAGTCTCTTTTTGTTGTTATTCCAGCCTTGATACATAAAAACAGGTATTATGTTACACAAGTTTAGACAAGCCTTATAAAATGAAAACAAGCATGCTTAACTACAGCTAAAGCATGAACTACATACTGTAGGCTTTTTTTTTTTTTTTTTTTTTTAACAAAGTAGGGATTCCCTGTCAATGAAAACTGCTTAGTTTGTGTCACAGATTGAGTCAAGTACAGACTTTTCTTTATTATGGTGATGTTTTACTATTATAAATATCCAATGTTAATTTCAAACAAAAATTGTTAAGGCTATGTCTATAACTAGGGTCAAATGCTAATGCTGAAGCTACAGATCTAGCCATTAAGAATGCACGTTTCGAGAAAAAGGATCTCGCGAGGTGCCGCAGCAGCGCGTGGAAATTACGTTCATTACTAAAAGTGAATACTAAAAGTGCTACATGATTAAAGTCAATGCAAAAAACGGAAAAAGAAATGTCTCCGTTTCCTCCCTAGGCCTTTTGTCTGCATCACAATGAACTGAAGCTCAGCACGTCCTCTTTACTTGTTTGAATCTGTAATATTTAAATGAAATATATTTCACGTATCCTTATCCTTAAGGCCACCAGCACCGATTGGTGCATAGGGCAACGAGAGTTCTCCATTGAAGAGGACTTTCGCTGTTTCTGTAGCGGTTGGGTTTTTACGGGGCGGGTTGCTAGCCCAACGCCCAACCCTTCTCCTTTCTCATCCGGCACTTGGGAACCGGCAACGGCGGAGCTGTAGACCTCCGGCTGCGAGAAGTTACAGCCTCACCCGGGAACTGATCCAGCGATCTCCGGATGATAGGGCAAGCAGTTTACCACTGCGCCACTCGGAGGCATATTTCGCGTATAGGCCTAAATATAAATGTTTATTTATAAACAGGTGTATTATGTTTTATCTAGAAGTGCTGCAATTTTCGCTGGTTTCAAAACACAACGTTTTCTGAGATTTGATCTCCAGACAATCCCCAGCGGCTCTGTGTTCATGTACCCACCCAACGCAGCCACACCTGGGAAAGGACTACTGAAAACTACCGCTGACTAACCCTCTCTGCAGTGGGTAAAACATTTGGGGTATTTCTAACATGCAATCTACTAAATAATAATAAATAGATAAAATAACCCAGCACTTTAACATTTAACCCAGCAGTTTTTAGAGTGTAGCATAAAAAATATTCCATTTGTAAAATAGCATAGGTGAAATCATAGGTTGCAACAAGAAGCACATGCGTGATACACGATACTCGGTACTCGTAAACCAAGACTTGTTTGTTTCCAAGACAAAATTTATTTAAAATCTTTGCTTGTCTTGCGGAACACTCACAAACCGCGTTACTAACAATATGAGGTTTCACTGTACAACAAACACAAATATATAGAGATATTCGCTAGATAAACGCTGACTTTGCCAACACGCCACCGTGCTCCGATGTGAGGCGATTTATTCAAGTCATAATAAAATATAACATATTTTTGCTGTGTAGTTTATTTTTTTCTTTGCATAAGAATTGCATTTCAATGAATGTTTCATGGTGCTCCAGATGGCCAGTCCTCCACTGCTCAAGACTTTCAAGACAATCTACCAGGCTCTCCAGAGAAAGCATAATACGACTATCCATACAGTAAAGACAAAGAAGTAAAAGTATCAAAATCAAAAAGGATCAAATCCAACTATGAAGTCTGATTTAATTGCTATCATTAATCATTTTTATTTTTAATCTATTTTATGTTTTTCTGGGGAAATAAATTTTAGATTTTAGGCAGAGACGTCCGCTCTGTCTTGTTAATTCATCTAAAACCGCCTACAGTATTTGCCAACAGCGCAGCCAATTTGATAAATTCACACCTATCATGAATGAAAAAAAGTGAGAAGAGATTCCGCAGAATCTTCTGACACAGTGCTTGCTCTGAAGGACTATATTCCACAAGAATATAAAGAATAAGAATCATGTTTATAATAAGATAATTAATTAAATAATAAAATTATATCAAATAAGGACTTTATCTAAAAGCCAGACCAAATTTCTTATTCACTGCTGAAGTAGTTAAATATGTTTATACTGTACTGTAGGTTACATTTTAAAAGTACAACTGCAAGTAAATTACAAACTGCAAGTAATGTTGTAAAATATGAATAAAACAGTATTAGAACCTCCAGTTACTGTAATCCCTCTTCTCACCTTTCATTCACGGTAGGTATGAAGTTATCAAACCAGTTTCGCTGATGGGGGAATTGAGTGGTTTAAAATGAATTAACAAGACATCTCTGTCTAAAATGTATTTCGCCAGCAAAACATAAATAGAAACATAAACATAAACATAAACATAAATAGAAATAAAATGTTTAATGGTACCAATTAAATCAGACTTCATAGTTGGATTTGATACTTTGAGTGTAATTAATAAATTTACTGAATATATTCAGATTTTGTAAAATAACAAAACCTGTTTCCTTCCTAGACCTTTTGTCCGCATCACAGTGAACTGAAGCTCAGCACGTCTACTTTCCTTGTTTTAATCTGTAATGTTTAAGTGAAATACATTTTGCGCATATGCTTAAATATTCCCTTTTTATATATGGACAGATGTATTATGTTTGATCTACATTATTGCGAGAGGTGATGATTTTCTGGTGGAGTATGTCTGCATTTTTATCGATAAATCACACGCGTTTATCAGCCTTTTGATAAAAACGCTACCTTTCGTAAAGTGAAAGTACTAGCCGCGGGTTCACGCTTTATTTCAGTCATAAATTCACAATCACATTCCAGCTATTATTTCCATTATTTTCATCAAGTATGTTGGGCACAAACAGCAAAAAAGAATGATGATTATTATTATAAAAAGCCCGAAGCACTTTGTGTATCTATAAGAATATTTACTTACTGTATGTTTATTCATGTCTTCTGAGGGTGCTCAATGTCAACACATTTTTAAGTTTGCACATTTTGCGGCATGGCGCACGCCAAATTGTGGCATTTCGCGGGGGAAAAACGCGAATTTTTAATGGCCACATCATGTAAAGCTAATGCAGGACAACAGAAACAAAGAAGCCCATCTCACAGGAAATACACAGAAACAAAGAACAGATTAGGCACAAGACAAAGACTAAACTTAAGCTTTAACTAATCAAATATAAGGTGCAGGTAAATATAATTAAGAGCATGTGACTAGGATATTAATTGTAGAGCAAAAGTCAACAACCCTCCAAGTCAACAATCCTACTTGGAGGAAACACACACAAAGAAATGGAACACGCTTGGAAAGAACATGACAGTTCGTGGTTATAAAACACTTTTTTAAAACACTTTTTACACTTAAATTCTAAACTGTTTTTTACAAAGTCTGTTGGTGTGTTGTGTGCAGAGTTTTAGGGGTGATCAAAAACAAACAAAAAAAAAAAAGCATTTGGAACTTTCCGGATCTTTGGGTGGAAATGTCTTTTTGATGAGAGAGATGACAGAAGGTCTATAGTGACTCAAATAATCACTCTTTATAACTATGGTGAGCAGAAACGCATCTCAGAAAGCAAAACGCAAGTTATATTTTGAGGCAACAGCTGGCGCAGGGTCATTGAAACTTGACAGTTAAACGCTGTAAAAAGCATCCGCTGGTCTGTTGAATCATGATTTCTGATGCAGGGTTGGAAATTGAAAAAAAGCAGCATGAATCCATAACCACAGCCTGTCCTCGTCAACAGTTCAGCCTGCTTCTGCTGCTGTTATATTAGGGTATGGAATGTTTTCCTGACACATACTGAGTCCCAATTGAGCATCGTTTGACTGTCACAGCCTATCTGAGTCATCTAGCTGACCATATGCACATGATCTCTTAATGGCAACAATTCACCTATGAATTCATCTGTCGTGGTGACGTGTCAGGTCACAAGTCACATCAAATTAGTCCTGTGAGCATGATAGTGAGCTCGGTATACTCCAGTGTCGCAATGTGAATGTGCGCCTGAAAAAGCCACAGCAAGCAAGTGATGCAATCTCTGCTGGATAAAGCAACTTTCATAAGAGGAATTTAACTAGAATTCTACTGTACCTGCTCTGCTACATAAACTTGTAATACTCCGAAATCAATAGGTTAGAAATGGAAGTGCTTGCTGACAGGAAATCAGGAGAAAATCTTATTTTTCGTCGAGTTCTTCAGCCAGGAATCTCTCATAGGCATTTCTCTCTGAAGTCGGCTGACTGAACAGAGGCATCCGTCTTGACAAAGGCGCAGCTGCTGAAAGATGCTTTCTTTCTGAATTAAGCATGAGGATGTGGGGTTTTCTTTGCTATTGTTTGGAACTCACGAAAAAGTGCTTCAGCATTTTCAACACACTCACGCACACACACTTGCACACATACGCACAAAGACAAACACCTCACAAATATAGCTAGACTTATGAAACTTTGTAAGCACATAATTGACATAATCATTAAAGTATCTAATTGAAGAACCTATCTGTACTTTCCCTAGACATAACCTCAGTGATCAATATCCTCTTTTAGTGTTTTTCTGCAATTTTGGGGGGGAAAAAACACCTTTCGTATGAATGAAGGACAGTACAAAGTAATTATAAGAATATTTTGCATATTTGGTTGTTGCTCTTGTTGTTTTTGCTTAGAAAAAAGCCACATACACATGCATACACACACGCACACACACACACACACACACACACACACACACACACATATACACACAACCACCTATTTCTGTGTTTGCTGTTGATCCAGAGCCAATCCCTTAAACACTGGGTGCATCCAATAAGCACTGGATGGGATGCCAGTCAATTGCAGGGCATCATGCATCATCACGTTCACACCTTAAGGGGCAACGTGGAACAGGTAGGCCATCTCCCCGCATGTTTTTTGGAAAACGTGAGGAAACAGGGGGAGGACCTGTGAAAATCCACACAGACATTAACTCAAGCTCGGATTGAACTGGATACCCTAGATATACAGTACAACTCTATCTATCATTCACAAGAATATTCATATATTATATATACTACTTGCATATTATTCAGCACAATGTGAACCAATAAAGTTAGTAAAATCCATGATTTTTTTTTCATAAGCAAAACACAGCCAGAACAGAATCCTAATAACACTCTGTCCACACAGCCCTACAGTCCCTAATATAAATATGCTGTGTGCAAAGTTTATCACAAACATCCAGTGCAGTGTATAATGGATGCAGCAAAACTGAACCGAGATCTGCAGTTGTTTACAAAGACCTTATTGAAGCCTCAGCCACAGTGACAGGAGAAGCGTTGTCATTACAATGACTCATCAGTCCAGTTTATCCGCACAGGCCACGTTTAAGGCAGCGGTGCATGGTTCCAACAAGACGACCTGGAGTACAGTTTTTCTATGGCCACTGTATAATATGAAAAATCTTGTTGATGCTATGAATCTAAGCAAAATGCACAAAAGCCAGACATGAGACAAGAGCAGATTTGTAGAAGACAGACCCTTCATAAATTGAAATCTGAAAGTACATAAGTAGAAAAATCTTTGGACGTAGAGCTCATTACAGTGAGAAAAAAATCAGGCAGAGTGTAGTAATAACTCCAAAACCACACAGGAGCGAATGAGATTCTGTGGCGTCCTCCAAGCGACTGAAACTCATAATAAGCACCTGAGCAGGCGATGAGATCGTACTGTTTACAGCTCGAGGTTCATAACCAGCACGCGAAACAAAGTCGGCATGCTGGAGAAAATGGAGCCAGTTTGCTTCTTCAACCGGCTGGATCCATAAAACGGATCAACCAGACAAATCATTTCTCAGGCTCTGACTTATGATTCTGACATTTAGTGTGCTGTGTGTTATGTGGACCATAGCCTCACTACACAAAAAAAAAAAAACCCCTAAAATGAAGTCATCACAGCTGTTCTATTGAAGATAAAGGGAAAAAATGAAATTTGTTTGAAAGCAGGAGTCTCCAGAGGTGACAAACAGTCCTTATTACTGCCAATCTACGCCCACATGCGCGTCAAAAGACATCTGCATCCAACCTGCAAGTCCTCCACGCATAATACCAACAACATCAAACACTGAATCTACAAGGAGGTGGAAATCAGGAAGTTCAGCAGCTCAGGAGTGTGTTCTCAGGAGTCTTGACGCTTCGTATGCAAAGGCTGAAAGCATCTTTGTTGTATGAAGAATGTGTCCTTTACTTAAACTTGACCATTCTGAGAAGATATGTCAAAATGAAAGTGTTTCTGAGCAAGTCTGTGTGAGTAAAAGCTTGTTGTGCTTTTGTATTGAAGTTCTTAATCCTAATCCTCAGGGACTCACTGCTAGAGAAAAATTCACCTGACTCAGGTAAATAAAATAAAATAAAAAAGCTGTAGAATATTGAACTGGTTTATACTGTATGTTTGCAAAAAATGTGGACTGAGTGTGTCTCTAAACAGTAAACTGTGAATGTCGAATTTGGAGAAGTGGTCCAAAACTGGTAAATAATGCAGGAAATAAATTAATAAATTATCATTAATAAGTCCCCAAGAGACTTTCTTTGGTTTTTACATGTTATTATAAGTAACAAAAATTAAATCTGTTAAATTGGTTGGAAAAATGATGAATAAAATAAATTGCATGTTGAGATCGTTTTTTAATAGCAGGATATTTAGAATTAGAGTTTTATTCCACTTACCTCTAAAACCTTATATCAGGACTCCTGCTGTTTTGGATATTTGCACATTTGCATTTGTTCTATTCTATTTTTTTCAACTGTTTGTTTGTGCTTTTGTGTCTGTGCTTCTTTCATTTCGAAATTACACTTTTCAATGCTTGTAATGTTTCTCTAAACACTTTGATATTTTTTTATACTTTTCTCCAGCTCTGGTTTTGAGAGGTTTTGAGAAAGCTCTTTTGATCCCACCGACTCTCAACTTGACTTCGCAAAGCAAACTGTCTAAGAGTTTGAGCCAGTCTGAAATTTTCATGACTTCAAAATGCTTAACAAAGTGTACGGTATACTGTATATCTAAACTCTTTCTAGTCATCGGACACATCATATACAGACACATTATATAGTTAAGTACAGCTAATAACTACTTAATAAATCGGAGTAGAGGGAGTTTAACACTGAGATCTTTTTAGCTTTTCACCATTGATTTTGTCCAGGCAGCACAGTGCGTTGGAGGTTAGAATGGTACCATCTCGCTCCTCCAAGGTTGCGGGGTACGAATCTCACCTTCAGTCTGTTTGAGCGGAGTTTGCATGTTCTGCTTAATGGCTTTCGACTGGGTACTCCTTTTTCCTCCCACAGTCCAAAGAGGTGCATTATAGGTTATTGATTAGCGGCTGCAAATTGCCCATAGTGTATGGATACGGTCTGTGAATGTGTCTGCACACTCCATCTAACATGTCCTAACATTCCAGAGATAGGCTTCAGGACCCACCAAAGATAGACACATTCAAAGATAACACAAAGATCCTATACAAACATAAGTAACAGTGATAAGAGATAAGCGATAGAGAGGGGTGGATTTTGCCTCCAGGGTATTTTTGGTTTCTTCCTAATGTAGGTAAGTATAGTGATGATGGATTTGTTTGTCCCATCCAATGTCTATGCTTCTAACCTTGCATCCAGGGTTCCCTGACAGCTGCTGTAAATGAATGAATGTCAATAGGGATGAAACATTTTAAGAATTTTAATGAAGATGTTGCTGGTTTTGTTCACAAAAAGAGAATAATATTTAAATAATTTGAAAATGTTTTATAGATATGCTGTAAAATATTAAAATAAGTTACATTTGTCTTGTGCTTTTCTCACTAACAAGGCTTTACAGAAATAGCGTGTACAAATGTTTTACATTTATATGTGTATCACTAGATGTACATTTTTGATAATTTGCACAGAAAGTAAAACCTCAGTTTAAAAAAATGTTGTTTTTTCTTTTTTTTTTTGTCTTTCATTTTCCCTCAGTTTTCCCCCCGTAATCATTGAAAAATGAACTTATGGTGTATTTATATTTTTTGCCAGGTGTTTGCCAAAGTAACCCGCACACCTGGAACCAAGCCGAAAGCAGGTGCTACTAAAAGCCTCAGGCTCTCTGCCTGTCCATTTGTTTTTAAAAGCCAGGGCTGGGGGGAAAAAAAAGGTAAGCAGTGCAGCAAGTGACTCGTGACATTTTGGTAATTATCCTCTTGACTTGATTCACAAAGAAAACATTATCTGCCAAAGTGCTTATGACAGTAAGTGTGTCCATTTTAAAGCAGTGAGTGGGTTTACTGTATTAAACCTGCGCGCTGTTTGGAACATCGCTTCATATGTGTGGCTCGATAAGATTAGGATAAGAACACAAAAATAATACTGTAATTAAAACCCATAATTCCTGATTGAATACATATTTAGTACTGGGCTGGCTCTATGTAGAGGGAGTGCAATTACTGAAGAAGGCTGATAGTCCACGTTATAATCAGTAATCTCCATTCAGGTTTAACATCTCAGCTCTGCTTTTCATTATTATTATTTTTAACTGAGGAGCATGCTAAGAATGGAAAATAATCAACGACAAATAATCAACAACAAAAGATTACACATTTGGATTTTAAGAACATAATTATTTTTCTCAAATTATCAGTTTATTATTTATCACATCATCTACAGTACAAGGAAAACTTGATGGTTCTAGACAAGATTCTCACAAGCTCCACAACATCTTTAACTATCCTCCCTCCCTAATGATGACTTTGGCCTTTTCTTCTCTTTTATTTTTTTGGATTGTGAGATTTTTAAAAATCCACCAGGCCTTTACTCCTACCACGACGCTTAAACAGTATATTCAGAATCCCTAAACCCATGATTTTTTTCTTCTCTACCAACAGATGAGATTCTGCAAGTCATCTTGGACTGCAATCTCACCACCTTCCCATTGGATTCCATTTCCCTTGATTCGTTCATTATTATCTACAGCCACCACTTACAGTACGTGTGCAGTCTCTTATCATTTCGAGACTCAACTACTGCAACCCGTTCCTGGTACAGTAGATCCGCCTCTTCACTCCATTTGATTTCGTACACTAATCCAGAATGCAGCAAATGACCTGTTTTCAAACATCTCAAATTTACCCACACTAACCCATTGCTATGCTGCTTCTGACGGCTTCCTATAGCTGCCCACATCAAACAGTGATGCTGGCCTACAAAGCCAAAAATGGGCCACTACCCACCTACCTAAAAGTACTTATTACACCTTAAATCCCACCACATTTCCTCTGAACCTGTTGCACTTCTTGGTTGCACCCACCTGTTGTACCTCAGGGTATAAGAAAGGTATGCATTAATGCTCCTCTCTGATCTTGTGCCTACATGGTGGAATAACTTCTCCTACTGTAGATGTCTTGAAATCTGCACAGAGGCGTAGAACAAAACCTTGGGCCCTATCCATAAGCAGGCTCATTGGGAGTCCCCTTGATTTTAGGGCCCTGCAAAGTCAACCCCCCCCCCCCCCATCACCCTCCTTTATGACATCCCTGCAGCTGAGTCAGAGGCTGTCTATAAATTGAGACTAAAGACTTATCTCTTCATAGTGTACATAAACTAGTAATTTGCCATAATATAAAAAATGTGTTGTTTTATCAGTTTATAAAACGTCTCCAACCAAGCTTTTTAGACTGATGACATTCTTAGATTATGACCTACTGAACCATTCAAAAGCACTTCTGCAGATCTCTCTGGATGTGGGTGTCTGACAAGGACCATAAATGTAAATGTGGGATGCAATATTTAACACATTCATAGATTTGGTGTTGCTGATTCAGTCATAAATATGTATATCTAGTAAGCTCAGATTTTCCCATTTATCTTACTGTATATACAGTGACAACCTCTACACAAAAGGTCAAAGCTCCTTTATTTCTAAATCAGTTACCAGACATACGTCCTGTTTATTCTGTCCACTGATATTAGGCTTTTTTCCCCCTGTGTTTGCTTTACTGTTATATTCAGTTTAACCTATTAAGAGTGTTTATCACGCAAATGTGAAAATTAAGATTCTTTTGTTTACAACACAAGGTGATAACTAGGACAAGAATCATGTTGTAGATCTCCTGGCAGCCTCCTTGATCATTTTTCTTCTTGTCTGTCTGGAACTGTGATTTTTCTTGCCAATGTCACAGCAGAGCCCCATTTCCACCACTTTCTGATGATATCCTTTATGGTACAACTAATGTTTTGGATTTATTTATTTTTTTTGTACTCATCTCCTGATTGGTACCCTGCAATTTTGAGATCTTATACATGCTTTGTAATCTTTTTTGCAGATGATACCTTCTACAAATCTATTGTAGAAGATGTCAAGAAAATTCTACAGATACATGCAATCTTTATTTGGGGTTAATTAAGATCAATTCAACAATGACCTGCGTATATAAATTACGTTTGAACATGACTTTGAATATACTTGAGTAATCCTGAGCACAGACACGTGCCCCATTAAAAAGGTTGTGAACACACATGCAAACAGGCAATGTGGTTTTTTTTTTCCCAATGAAACATTTCTACTTATTTTTTATTTGAAATCTTTTGGTCGCATTTGACATGATGTATCTCAGTTTAATTATTTTATACATCACAAAGACTTGCAATTTGAACAGGGCATGTGTTGACTTTTTATATCCAGTTTATACACAATGCATCGAGAAACCAAATCATTTGTGTAGAAAAGATTCAGACAGATATGTCCCATATTCACGAAAGGCGCTCAATTGTTCTGCATTTAATTACACAATCATGGTGATCTTCATCCTTGGGAATGAAAGAAACGTGTCTGACAGTTGGAGGCATTCAGGCTTGCAACAGCCTCAAAATAACCACATTGCCATTTCTATTCCAAAACAAGGCTTATTTCCGTACTGGATTCAACTGTACCAACACATACCCACACACTGAGAAATCTCTTTGTAAATTAGAATATGAAGAGAAATAGTTGGTTTCATGGAACATGATGTTTCTCTATTGCATTTACTGTGTGTTAAATATTGGAGCCTTTAAGGAGTATAATAATTGCACCAGTAACATTGGGGGAAAAACACACTTTATTAGTTTTACAGAGAGTTACATAGCTTAGGATTTTTCACATTAAGGCACTGCGGATAAAACTGTTAGCTTGAATGAACGTTTTTAAAAAATATATATATATATGCATTTATATATTTTAAGCTGCCATGTGCATTTTCTGTATCTAATATACACCAATCAGCCATAACATTAAATAAGTTAATACTGGTTATGATAGAAAGGTATGAGAACACTCAGTGCATCATAGCTTGCTGTGTATAGGGCTTAGCAGGCAAAGAGTTTAACGTTGTTGATCCAGACTCAATCCAGACTCAATCTGATTGAGCTTCCATGGTCTCAAAGTCTCATGCCAGGAGGCCCCACCTCACAACTTTCCGCACTTTAAGGATCTGATGCTAATGTCCTGGTGGCAGATACCACAGAATACCATCAGAGGTCTTGAGGAGGCCATGTGCTGAGGGACCAGAGCTGTTTTGGTGGCCCAAGAGGAACCTACCCAATATTGGGCTTAATGTTGCGGCTATACATCCTAGAACCATGAAAAAAGTTTAAGATGTTTTATAATAATAAAAATAATCTTGGAGCACTAGTATGGACTCCATGGATGCAATCTTTGACCCTAAGCCTTCAGTGCTAATGCACAATCGGGCAGTGTGGAAAAAGCCAGCAGCGATGCTGCTCGGATTACGAGATTTTTACTGTGTATACATATATGTAAGAGTACACAGAAAAATCTTTGAATGATCTGTGAAATCACGCACAAGCTGCAGAATTTCAGAATGATTTGCGTCTGTTATTTCATTCCCTGTTGTGTTTATGTTGCTCCAACTGACTTGTAATTTGTCCCTGCTTTAATTCAACGGTCGTAATGGCTGATTGCCAGAGAATGATTATTTGAAGGGTTTTTAAAGCTTTGTTAGGCTACAAATTGATACATTAACATTGAATAAGCTGCTAGAGAATCACATTACAGAGTTCATTTACAAAAAAAAGGATATTCATGAATAAATTAAACATTTACTATTAAATAATTACAAAAAACTACAAAGATCTTTATACAGAAGCATAGTTTGTGACATATCATTTTTGATTAAAATGCAAAACGTTGGTTGTTCGGGTGCTAAATGACTGCTCAATCCATGAGATAAGATAAAAGCTACCATTTCATGGAATTAAAATACTCAGAGATTTATACGTTGATGGACACTTTGCATCTTTTAATCAGCTTCGCCTAAAATTTCATCTCCCCATATTTCAGTTGTTAGAAAGAGTTTTTCAGATTTCGAATTTATTCCATGTAATTACCCATTCTATGACCTTCTTCTGAAGTCTCCTGATTCTAGACATTTGGTTACTCAGTTTGTTTCATTATTTACTCAGAGCTCTATGGTTTCTTCTGATGATATAAAAACTTCACGAGAGAATTCACGAGATACTGACAACGTGACTTCTGACCAAGAATAGGAGGAGGGCTTGCACACGATTCATGCATTTCCGCTCATATGGTTTAAAGTGATGTACAACCCACACTATTCTAGAACTGAGGTCAATAAAATTTACCCCATTTGTGACAGATGCAAGTGACAAGAAACTACTCTTGCTCATACTTTCTGGTTTTGTGTCAAGGTACAGTAATTGGCTTCTTGCAAGATATATTTAAATTCAAATGTTCATGAAGCTGAGATCACTCCAGACTGTAAACTTGCGTTCCTTGGTTACTCTGATACCTCACCGTGTGCAGGCGTCTGTCATCCATGGCTAAAAGGATCATTTTGGGAGAGTGGAAGTCACTTCCTCACTCCTTCCGAAGATGGCCGAATGAGATGCTTTTTTCTTTCCATCTTGTAAAAAAAATCTGGTGCATCAATGGAAAACATGTGAGAAAGACCCTGAAAGAAATGTGGGGACCTTTTTAGGCCTTTTACTCTTTTAGACAGTAATTTGTTCACCCCAGCTCTGCTCTTGTCTTTAAAATGATGGCAATATTTTTTATGTCTTGTAGTGTGTAATAGTTATGTTTTGGTGCACTCTTGGTGGATTTATGATGGTTTTCAGATTGTCTGGCTTGACATGCCTTTTTTTTTAATTATTATTCACTTTATTTCTTCGTTTTGGCCGGTGTTCTTGCTGTTGTTCTTTGTTGTGGGATGGTATCTGGGGTGTGTTGTTTGTTTTAAGATTGTACAGGTAAATTCATATCAAATTAAATATATATTAATATATTTTCCATTAATTTCCATATTGTTGAAAAGTTAAGTTAATCTAGTACTGATTTTGGGTTACTCACTCAATTACTCACTCATAGTCTATACCTACTGTATACCTATACTTAATCCTGTATTCAGGATCGTGGGAAGCCTGGAGCCTATCCCTGGAGACTTAGGGCATGAGTACTCACTGGGTACTCACTGGGTACTCACTGGACAGAGTGCCAATCCATCCCAGGCCACACACACTCATTCACACACTATGGGCAATTTTGGGAACGCCAATTAATCTTATCTGCATGTCTTTGGACTGTGGGAGGAAACTCACCAAGCACGGGGAGAACATGCAAACTCCATGCACACAGAGACGAACCTGGCCGGGAATTAAAACCCGAACCATGTAGGTGCAAGACGACAGCTCTAACCACTACGCCAACGTACTGCCGACTTTGGGTTAAGGAACATCAATTTAAGATTTTATCCATCCATATATACCTAAATTTAACCCCAACCTTAACCTCAGTAACCACAACCCTTTAAGATTTAATCAACCCAACCAACAGACTGTTTATTTTCCTTGTGAGAACTCACATATATACAGTACTGTACATACATATGTATTTGGAAATTTGTCCCTAACCATGATGGAAAAACATGCTTTCGCAGACACGTACAAACACAGACACACACACAGACACACACACCTGGATGACATTCAAACTCAGCCTGAGAAAGGAAGATTAATCATGCAGATTAATCAGCATATAAAAACTCACTGCTCTGGTATAGTATCTGTCTTTATCGTCGCCACATGCTGTGAATTACACAGACCATTTGAATATAATCACTTATCCTGCTGTGCCACTTGTGTGCTCCCCTGGATTAGCAGACAAAATCATATTGCCTTTAACTGGGATTCATTTCTAAACAGAAAGGGAGGACTTCACACTCCTGCCTTCAGTTACCACAAGGGAAAATAGTGCTTCTCTGAGGTCAGCGCAGAACTCGTCCTTGCCTGGAGGCAGTAATCACCTACAAACAGAAAATAACATCAGTCAGTCCGACATATTCCACAGGTGCATCTGTAGAGGAGTATAATGCATACAAACATGAGTTTTTATGAGAAAAATAACCCCATAAACAAATGGACACAGCTGACACCGTAGACGGTTTCCTTGAATCACATGTAAATAAAATACACCGCAATAGAATCTGCACTTTGGATGGTTGTGAAATAAGAAATATCTACAGATTTACATTTCACGTTGTAATTTAATCTTCAACTGGACAGTGTTTACCTAATGCACGATTCTTTGTGGAACTTTTTTCTTTACATTTATATATATATAGGCTGTTATAATTTGGAGGAAAGTGCAGCAAAGGCATGCAGAGAACAGAACAAAACTTGCTCACCATGAAATATGCAGAATTTGAATTATATATCATCCCTGTACCAGCTTGAAAATGAGGCTCACTATCTAAAGGCCAGGCTGAAAATTAGTCTTACATTCATTATGCTTAGAGGACAGATAAGGAGCTTCATTGTCTTGGCAAAGATTAAACTCTGCTTCATGGTTCGAAGTGACACAAAAAAAAATGTTGAGAGTCAGGATTGCGGTTTTAGCGTCTGTGTTGCGGTAGATAATGACACAGCAGATGAACTGAAAGACATTTATAAACACAGCATACATGCATCGCTGGTTGCACACTAAAACAGCGTGCTCCTGTTCGGAGATACACACTGCGTCTTCATGACGCAAATGGAAGCCGACATAAGATTTCTCCGAGAAGTAGAACAGGGCTTTTCAAACAGCAGTAGAACAGGGCTTTTCAAACAGCAGTAGAACAGGGCTTTTCAAACAGCAGTAGAACAGGGCTTTTCAAAGGTTTCGCGAACAGGGATCGCTTTAACTGTGAAATGAACTCCAGAGACCAATTCGTCATTTTACTGTAGGTTGAAGTTACTTTACTATGATTAATCATACTGTAGACATCATTGACATGAATTATATTATTTATGACAGATCCATACATTTTTTTATATTTGAAAGATAAGTTTTTTCCGATGTACATTTAATTTGAAATGAAACACTCAAGATGTGAGCGAGGTCAAGACTTTCAGCTTTAATTCAAGAGTTTTGGAGAAAAGTGTGCCATTCACCATTCAGGAATTACAGTCCTTTACATATACACATACCGTAAATAATGGAACAAACTAACATAATTGACCCTGTGGAGCTCCCGATGAACAGTTTTGGTGGAAACTGGAGTGTTGAGGTGCACATTTAATTCTGCAGTGATTTGGGCAGCTGTGATTTTACTGTATGTTGGATACAATCCGGTTAGCACCCGGACATCCCTTTCAGACAGCTTCCTCTTGCGTCCACAGTTACTCATGTTGGATGTGGTTCGTCCTTCTTGGTGCTATGCTGGCATTACCCTGGATACCGTGGCTCTTGATACATCACAAAGACTTGCTGTCTTGGTCACAGATGTGCCAGCGAGATGCGCACCAACACTTTGTCCTCTTTTGACCTCTGATACAAAATGTCACCCATAATGTTGTGTGCATTGCAATATTTTAAGCAAAACTGTGCTATTACTCTGCTAATTAAACTTTCACACTCTGCACTTACAGTACTGGTGGAATGTGCAATCAATGAAGATTGGCCACCAGGCTGGATAAAAATTTAGCCATGAAACCTCCAACACTAAATTGGCCAGTGTTTCAGTTTCATTGTCCAAACCCTGTATATACTGTACATATAGATAGATGGATAGATGGATAGATCGATAATAGGACACTGAATGAGGATACTGAAAGCATCGTCATATTCATAAAACCAGTTTGAGACACATTTTTCCTTGTGACATGGGGCATTATCATGCTGGATGTAGCCAGTAGAAGATGGGGAAATTGTGTGCATCAAGGGATGCACATGGTCTGCAAGAATACTCAAATAGGCTGTGGCATTCAGCGATGATTAATTTGTATTAACGGGTCCAAAGTGTGGCGAGAAAACCTTCCCCACAACATTTCACCGCCTTCGCCAATATGGACAGTTGACACAACACAGATTGGGCCCATGGATTCGTTCTGTTGGTACCAAATTCTGACTTTATTAGAAATCAAGATTCATCAGACCCGGTTATGGATTTCTGTGCCCACTGGAGCCTCAGCCCTCTCTTCTTGGCAGGTAGACGTGGAATGTGGTTTTCTGCTCTTCTAGTTCATTCTCGACAAAGTTTGCCTATATGTGCATTCTGAGATGCCTTTCTGCTCATCGCAGTTTTACAGATTGGTTATGTGTAGTGCTGTAGCCTTTCTGTCAGCTAAAACCACACACTGGTTTTGTGTGAAAAACCCAGGGGATCACAAGTTATATAAATATATAACCAACAAACTGAAACTGGACTGGCACCATCAAACATGCCACAGTCAAAGTCACTGAGATCAAATTTTAAATACAGTGCTGATTGAGTGAATATTATATACATACACATATAATTTTTATAATGGTGAGCAGCGATTTCAGACTCTATAACTAAATTTTTAAATCTTGGGCCCACTTATTATGCTTGACATACCTCGCTTTGAGAAGCACTGCTGTCGAAAGCATGATAAAATATGTTTTTTTAAATATTCTATTAAGTCTTCCAGGCAAAGATATCAAACAGCTCAAGAATAAACTGGATGCTGTTCATGAAATTATTTTGATTTGGATGGGAAAGGAAAAAGCGGCAGTCTCACTTCGATGCATGATGAATGCAACCCAAATGTATCATTGTATAGTCTGTGCATTTCTATTGACTGGAGCAAGCAGCAAAAGATTGATATGCTTTACATGAACTCTCCAATTCTGTACGGGGCTTCATTCGTCTCATCAGGCATTGGACTGGCTTGGTCTATATTGGAAAAATCTATTCATGCAGCAGCTGATGAACAAAAAGCAGTCAAATGGGATAGAATTGGAGTGACAATTAAAAAGGGAAGTAGCACTTGGTTGTACAGTCTAAATAACACAAAATAAGATGTCTGTCTGAGCTCAGATGGTCTGTCTGAGGATATCTCACAGTTCAATGCTTTTTTGATTTTTTTTAAAGTAATTTGAAAGGAAGATTATATAGATGCTTGCCATCTCCATCCCCATTGATGTTTGAAATATGATTATGGGTTTACATAAGATAAATGTCAGCTTTATTATATGTCAAAATTTACAATAGTTCAAAGGTGGTATTATGAGGAAAGATGAAATATGGCTTAATGGAAATCTTCAGGGTTTTACTCCAGTCAATATCCTAACATTTTAAGCGTGTGAATTTAATAAATTGATCAAAAACCATCCATAAACAAGAATAATCAGGTGACATGAGTCACCATAACTGCATTATTACATACTGTATGGATTTGCTGAAAGTCTTTTGATATCATGCCAAATTTGAGAAATTTGGATATATGTGAATGTTTTTGCAAAAAAATGCTGCATTTGTAAAATTCCTACAGGTGTGAATTTGTTTTGCCATTAATGCTACATTTATGGACTAGGACAGATGCAAATGTGCTTTGCTACAAAGAGCTTAAACATATATTTTCATAAATTTGACTTGCATTATCGACAGCAATGAAAACCTTGACAATTTAAACGGAATTACATTCATTTGATTTCATTCATTTATTCATTCAAATACAAAAAACATGAGCAACCATTGGTGAACAAAGTGCACTTCAAACACCTTTGCTATGAAAATATTGACATATATAGCAAATATATAACAAAAATAAATTTATAGCCATACTATTTAATATCACTTACATGAGGATGGGTTTCCTGTTGGGTCCGTTTCTTCCTATTGTCATCTCAGGGAGGTTTTTTGTGTCACCATCACCACTTGCCTGCTCATAAGGGACAAACTCACTTTCACTCATCTTCTATACAGCTTTATCCTGTATTCAGGGACACGGGGACCTGGAGCCTATCCCAGGAGGCTTAGGGCACGAAGCAGGGTACACACTGGACAGGGTGACAATCCATCGCAGGGCACTCACACATTTACTACGGGCAATTTGGGAACGGCAATTAGCCTAATCTACATGTCTTTGGACTGTGGGAGAAAACCGGAGTACCCGGAGGAACCCCCCAAGTATGGGGAGAACATGCAAACTCCACGCTCACAGAGACGGGAATCGAGTCTGGCTGGGAATCGACCCCAGACCCTGGAGGTGCAAAGTGACAGACCACTACACCACCGTGCCGCCCAGGGAGAAACTGATCATTATAATTCAGCCTTTTTTTAAACTTAATATCCATATTTTTCTATTTCTGTAAGGCTGTTATTTTTTTTCAGACAAAGCACTATAAAGAGAAAATTTAATGGAATTGATTCATTCATACAGTATATATTCAGTCAGTGACTCAGTCAGTCGTTCATTTTCAGTTTATTCCATAAAGCCAGAAAATAATTCGACACACACACACACACACACACACACACACACACACACACACACACACACACACACACACACACACACACAC
>JAQQZT010000009.1:12943630-12987544 GCA_030068275.1 Clarias platycephalus | reverse complement strand
CATGCACACACACACATGCACACACTCACAAACTCAATCACACACTACGGGCAGTTTAGCAGTTTACGAACACCTATACTAACCTGCATGTCTTTGGACTGCAAACTCCACGCATACAGACCCAAGGTGAAAATCGAACCCGGACCCTGGGGGTGCGAGGTGACAGTCCTAACCATTAAGCCACTGTGCTGCCTTATCAGCTGGGTCTTTTATTTTATTAAGTCATGTTCTATACCGCTTATCCAGTGTACACTTAGTACACTGCATGTCTTTGGGCTGTGGGAGGAAACCAGAGTACCCGGAGAAAACCAAGCACGAGGCAGGAACTGAACCCGCACCACTATGCCACTGTGTTGCCAACAGCGTGTTATGACAAACTCATCTGACAATCATTTTACTAGTTTCACTGAGATCACAATCTTTCTAGAATTTCTTGACTTGTGTGATATTGGTTAACAGAGAACTGCATGAATGAGTAGATGTACAGGTGTTCCTATTACGGCAGGTGAATTAAAAAGTGCTCCCAATTTGGATGTATATAAAAGCTGAAAGTAGTTTTTTTTGTACTTTATAAGTATGTAAAATTATTCTATGTAATATTTTTAATTACTTCTCATTCGCTTATGTTTCTTTTTTGTTTTTGTCCCGTCTGATTTTCCGAATTCGTTGCCCGCCTCGCCCGTATGTATCCATGACTACGCCGGGTGTGGGCGGGGCTGTAGGCGGCGCGGTGGGCGGGGTTCTGTGGACCAACTCTTCCTCAAAGTCCAGCGCGCTCCCGGCGCTCACACACACCTCCTCCAGTCACCTCGGCGTACAGTCAGTATCCGACACACTGAGCTTACTCGCAACTTCAGTCTCTCCGTTCCACGGCTTTTGCTCTGAAACAACAACAACAACAACAACAAAGTGCTCGGACATCCTCGCTGAGGTTTGAGACCAGCCCGTGTTTGTGGACAGGAGCCCCGGCTTTGGAAGGATGCGTTTAGTTTTCCTCTTCGGTGCTTTCCTTGGTGCTGCGATGTTTCCTCGAGGTAGGCTGCGTGATCCTTTATAAGCATACGATCTTTAATTCATTATAACATAGAGATCATCAACAAGTGGTGAGATCACCAGGCTTTCGGATATGTTTCACTTTAATTAATAATAATAATAATAATAATAACGAAAAAATATTTGACTGAAATAGTCTGTAGTTACTGTATAGCTGGTGAACATTACGAGGAGTATATAATAATAATAATAATAATAATAACAACTCTTATTTCCAAGGTCGTTGGGCTAATATTCAGCGTTAACATATTAATGGAATATGATTGAGATCAGCTGAAGGACCGAGTGTGATCAGTGACAGTATGCATTCCTGGTGTGTGCCGCTTTCTCAGTATGACCTCATATACGAGAGAAAAGTGCGTATTTATTTATAGTTGCCCGACTTTATTCATTAGTTTCGCTTTCCGAATGTTGCCGCGTTGTCTCTGTGCGCGCGGCGCGGGGCGCGCGCGCGTGTGTGTGTGATAGAGGACGTGTTGTGTGATCGTAAACACGCCTATAAAATTATGAGTCAATGTATTGTGTGCTTCGTTGACCCGGGTTTCAGTCATGATATGACGTCACGCTAAACCTAACTTCCTGATAATAAGTTCTATTCTACCGGCTACAGTGTGTGTGTGTGTGTGTGTGTGAGTGAGAAGCTTTCTGCTCTGTTTGCTGAACTCTGTAGTATCATACATGCTCGGGAGGTTTGGGGGAATTTGGGTGGTGGCTTCTGCCCTCCTCACATCATTATTGAATCGTATCTACTGATAAACAAACAGATTAAGGAAGACAAAGGCATTATTTGGAAATCCCCTGCTTTTGTTTCGAATGAATGCACCCACTTACTGTGTACCTCTCACTGTATGGTGTGTCAATGAAATGATCTGCTGCGTGGACTTCAGATAGAGAGCGAATGTGGCCAGTTACCCATGACTCACAAATGCACCACATTTGTCATTTTAAAAGAATTGTATGAAAATGAGATCACACCGTTCCCTTTTTTGTTGTCGTTGTATTTACGTGAACTGAGATTCACTCAGGTGATGTCATCGTGACTGACATTTGATTTCTGTAGGCATGACCACAATATAGAGGAAGTGAAAACGAGCAAGCTGATGTGTGTGTTTTTAGGTTGGATTCTTCAAATGTCATTAAGTTCCTTGTGCCTAGATGTGACATTGCCTGGAATGCCCGGTACTGATGGAGGGGAACCGTGATCAGAAAGCCCCTTGTTTTCCATCTTTTTTGCATAATGCGCACACTGAATCGTTTATCATGGTACCTTGGCGGGTATGAACTCCTTCAGGTTACTTCTCTGTGAGAAACTAGAGGCTCGGGTGGTTACAACAGCTCTCTCTCTCTCTCTCTCTCTCTCTCTCTCTCCTTTTTTTTATTTTTTTTATTATTTGCGTACTCATTTTCTTGTAGCACAGGTATTGAATTATGCGAGTGTGTCTCTTTTTCCCCCCACATTCTGTCACGTATTAAAGCACTTCACGAGAACCTTCCTTTTTTTCCTCCCTGTTTAATCACTGTGGATGTGATATGGGGGGAAATCGGGCAACACGAATCACATGTTGGGGAGATGAGCTGCTCGTGAAATCCTGTTAGACTGTTTGCTCCGGAGCGAAAAATGTCAGCAGCTGTTTTAGAAAATAACTATGCTTTTTAGTAGTTGATTTGCCTTCTTAATGAGAAGGTATCTAGGGCTGAGTGTCGTTAGCTTGCTCTTGGGCTCTTTACAGGCAAATAGAAGGGTGTGGTCCTTTTTATATTCTGCTTTAAGTCTTTCCCGTGGTTCTGGTTATGCTGCTAGCTATCCGTTTTCCATTCCGTGCTTTAAAATCCTTCATTTGGTGATAGAAAGCAAGTCAACCTTGATTTATCATGAGGAAAAAAAGGAGCTTGTCTAGGTCAAACACACACACTTATAAAAAGCTTGCATCTCCCACTGGCCTCAGGTTTCCTCGCTTTGCCCTTGCCTTCACTCAGCTCTGTTTGCTTAAAGGCCACTGTTTCTGAAGTGCTGTCAGAAGGAGGAGATCAATCTTCCCTTTATGTGGGAAGACATTATTTTTGGTTCCAGCGTAGCCGGATTAAAGGTGTGCTACCACCCTTGAAACTCCACAGCTTGAGCATTCAATTAATTTCTTTTAAACAGGAGCCAAGCCTTCCCTTGTTACTGCTGTAAGACTGACAAAGCTGTCAGTTATTTTCCATATCTTGGGTGCCACGTGTTAATTTGCCCAATTGTAAACAGCATGACTAATCTGCATGTTAAATGGGGAGCTATTTTGTGCAACGCCTTCCACTGTTTTTACACTCAGACGGCACTTACTCAGGACAATTATGATTTGTGGTTCCGGGCCAAATTTGGCATTGTATGTGAAAGGATATACGATTCAGTGCCAAATTTCGTGTATTGTATGAAAATGGCTTCGAGTCAAGAAGGATTTTTTAATTATTATTATTTTTTTTTTGTGGAGGATGTTTTAATTGTTAAATCATGTCTCAGGATGTTTGTGTTTTCTTCCTTCGACAGTACTTCAGCTCACCCATTCAAGGTGATTCTCTGATTATTCGGTTTTAAGTGGGACGTCTTGAGTGGCGAGCATGTGAATAATAACTACAATAAAGTGTGGAAGGAGCCGAAACTCATCGAGAGAGACAGAAGAGGGGGGTTGAGTGGAGAAGAGAGAGAAAGGGAAATATACAGTATTCGAGGAGAAATTTAAAAATTAAACTTTAATGGTTAGACAGATATGACAGAAACCGCTTCAAATCCAGGGACGAGATATAACCGAACAAAAAATGATGTGCTTAAAAATCCCTTACTATTTCCATATTCATCTCTTTGTAGATGAAGTATTAACTGTCAGAGTGGGAGAGGGTGTGGGCATGATGGAAGAAAAAAAGAAAATGCTTTGAGCCTTTTTTTTTTTCTTCCTCGTGCTTTTTAGAATGATGATTGTTGTTTAAAACCGGACGATTCCCTGAGATTGAGTATGTGTGGACATCACTCAGTCATTTTTTATTTATTTATTAATTTTTGCTGTGTATTGTTTGGGCTTCATGCATTTAGACCATCCATCCACATTTTCTCTAAGTAAGGCATCCATTATTGCATTACTTATTCATGCGTCAGCAGACAGACCTCAGCACCCTTAATGCCACAGCGTCAGAGATGGCTTTTACAGTAATTTCTTCTGTCCATTGGATAAATGAGGCATCTGCTTTTTTTTTCCAGAACTCCTCACCCTCTTCCGCACACACACACACACACACACACACACACTTGCACAGACAGGGTGTTGTTGCCTGTGCAGTGAGCTTGTTCTTCTGTCATCTGCTAATGGATTAATTGAAGCCCTGGAGATGGAGGACCTGCTGCCTGAGCTTCTCTGAGCAATCATTTATTTAAACCTAACTGATCTTATCCACTCTGGTGCTTCCTCTCATTCTTTCTTTTCATACCATACAGCCATAATACAGCTCTCTAACATGCTGTTATCATTCCTGTAATGCCGCAGTGCTGTAAGCTAGCCAGATGTGTGTGTACTGTATGTATATATATATATATATATATATATATATATATATATATATATATATATATGCGTATACAGTACAGTATGTGTATATATATATATATATATATATATATATATTACACCACACAGAGGAGAAAACGTTATTGCCATATTGCAGGCTGATGGATGACTGTATTTGCTCCTGAACGGGGAAAGATTATCTTTGGCAGGCAGCAGATGCACCAAGGGCTGCATATTGCTTTGGCTCTATACGTTTATTCATGTGGGCGGGGAAATGACGCTAAGTATTATTTCTGGACTTGCCAACAAAGTTGCAAAAAAATTCCCACCTTCATGTCCCGGTTGGTTTGGAATTCACCTTTTCTGCCGCGACCCCGTCACAATTCGAGTCCCGGAGCGTATAAAGTCCGAGATAATTCCAAATGTCACCGAAGTTCCTTCAGGGCTGATCTGTTTGCTGCGTGTCAGGACACACTATAAAAAATAAAAAAAATCAATATCCATCAGAACAAATCTTCACTTATCAAGACTTACACACTTCAGTTAGTTAGAGAGTTTTTTTTTTTTAAATCCTTGAGCTTGTAAGACGATAGTGATTTGTGTGCCTGCACATGCCAGTCAACAGCTGTGCACCTTGGTGAATATGTGAGGAGTAAATCAGACACACATGACCCTGTACCTAGAGCATCATGAAATCTGTCAGGACGTGTCCCGTGACTGTAATCACTGCGAGCCGGCGAAATCTCCCACTTTCAGTCTTTAATGAAATGTCAGTTCACCTTGTCCCCTGATGGAGCAGTGTTTAAGGAGCTATAACTAGGCTCTTTTGGTCTGCTTTTGTTCGTTTATTGGCCGTTAATATACACGTATTGATGTAGAAGTCGATGGTCAGGTCAGGGGATAAGCATTGATTGTCCAATTAAGCTCACAAACATGTTTCGGCGGCACGCACTCGCTCCTCGGCTGTAACTCCTGGCCGTAGTAATTCTACTTGTGGGGGCCGTTCGTTCTTAGCGCACTTTTAGCAGCTATTATGTGGTTGGAGGAGTTTCCTTTATAGGCTTGTTTACCGGGATTGGGTTATAAATCAAGCCACGTCTGAGGCGCCCTCATTGATTGTCTGCAAGATAATGCTGCTAATTGCGCACACCGTTTTCAGTGTTGTGCCACACGGGACCGCGGATTTCCATCGGCGTCGATGTAAGCTACACGGATTTACTTGTTAACAGCCACTGCGCTGATTTAAAAGTCGTTCCGCGGCTATTTTTAGTCGTGAATTTCTTTATTCATGTCTAATGTTTGTCCTGGTTTTTATATCTTCTCCTGAAAAGGTCACATATCATAGTAAGAGATTTCTTCTTCTTTTTTTTCTCCCCCTCTCTCGTCCTGCCTTTTCTATCAAATCCTGTCAAATATCCATCGGAAGCTTTGAGCATATCAATTCAGTTTGACATTCAAAGTGGGCCAACCTTTTTAGGCAGCCATGGAGATGCAAGATAACTGAATAACTGGCTTTCGCTGTCGGTTGCTTTGATGGTGTCTGTGATGTGCGGCTATTGCATTTCTCCATGCTCTACCTGCTGCGCTCTCTTTCCTTAAGTGACACTTTGAACTCCGAATGACACGATTAAGCCCCACCCCCATATTTCCTTTTCCTTTTCTCACCTTGAGGCCACTTTAAACCCCTTCTGCTCTTAGGTTTGTGCTCGAGTGGTGAGTACGTAAATGAAGGGTATGTGTGAGCTGGTATTGTGATGGCGTGAGGTTATCACCATCGCTGCTTGGGCTTTTCCAACCTCATACTACAGTAACTAGAAAAAAAAAAACAATTAAACTGTCGTTGGTCTTTTGGCTGCTCTCAGGCAAGGGGTCGTCACAGCGAAGCATCCGGTCCGCACATACTGTAGAAGCTTGGCACAGGTTTTTACGCCGGATACCCTTCCTGAGCAGCACTCCCATTTTATCCGGGTTCGGGACCGGCACTGCTTCCAGAGGCTGGGAATCGAACCCAGGTCTCCCGCATGGCAGGTGAAGCACCTACAGTACGACTGAGCCACCAGTGCCCTTAAAAGGATTTGTAAAATTTTGGCAAGCGCTTCTTCTCACATGCTCTGACTTGGAACAATGTGGGCAGATGATGATAATAGCAGAGTCAAGTCATATGCGTATTGCGTCCTTTAATCGTGCCCTTTGTTCTGTCTCTCTTCCACGTTGGGTTGAGGTCGGGGCAGGCCATTTGCTTTTCAGCTTCGATTGAGGAACCGATCCATCAGTTCCCTTGTTTAAAAAAAGCCAAACATTTCTGAAGAATTGCCGCGCATGAGTTTCCCCTTTATGAGCGGACATGACGTCTTCACCACGTAGCTGCGGTTTGAGTTAAAAAAAAAACAAACTTTGTGGGAAAAAAAAGAAAGTCATAGGTGCTCGATGTGTTTTTAGAATAGCCATTAAAAAGTGGATGTTTGCCCGAGTATTACTCCTGACGGAAGATGTGTAGTCTTGAACCAAATTGCATTGTGTCTGGAAGCTCAGTCTATTAAGTCTGTCCTGTGTGGAAGGCTGGGTCGATGCCATTTATCTCTCCCGTGTGGCTTATCGCACTACATAACGCTAATGAAACAGGGTCAAACGGTATCCCCCAGCCGCTCGAGCCGTCCTCCCCCGACTTTGTTCTTGTGTTTTATTACCACTCTCCAAATTACACTTTTGAAAGTTGAACTGTTTGTCTTTTTTTTTTTTCCTTCTTACACTACAATCTGCAATGAATAAGACAATCGCCATGATTTACGGGTTGCTTATGATAAAGGAAAATAAAGAACAAAAACATCCAGATTGGCCACAGATGAGACAATTCGACAGTGTTATCTCTGAGTGGGAGAGGAAGAGCAAGGTTAACTGTGGGTTTTGTAGGATGTTATGGAGCCTGTGTAACCAGACTTAATTAACGCTCGAATTGCGAGGGCAAGCCCAATAAAAAAGCTGCAAGAAGGAGTTATTATGCTTTCTGTGGTTAACATTCTCCCTCAATTAAACGAAATGGGCTTTAATTAAAGATTGCACATAAATTCCGTCGTACCGTACGGCTGGCTCTACGCTGCCTGTCCGAAAAGAACATTGCATGATCTGTCTCTTATGCGGCGATATGCCATTTTACCGGATTTTACCAAGAGCTCGACTCCCACAAGGCCGAGAGAGAGAGAGAGAGAGAGAGAGATGCATCCGTTCATGCGATAAATTAGTCGCAGCCCCTGCATACCATTCGAGCAGTGTTGTGCTGAAGAAAAGTTTAAGAGGAGAGAAAGTTAAGAGTAAAGCAGGTGTGGATATGCAATGACCCCAACTCTCTCACACACACACACATGCAATATTGCAAGAATTCTAATGAGCAAGAGCATTTTAGCTGGATTTTTCTTATATAAACGATGTTCTTTCAAGTCTTACAAATGTTAAATCTAGGGACTGTAGGGAATTTGGACGCTCTCTGCGGAATGACATGTTCCAGCTGATACAGTCTTGTGGCCTCAACTGGCTGTGAATTTTAAACTCTGAAGAGAACATTTGGGAACACCTAAGGGTGGGGATGAAGTGGCAGGGTTTATTGAGTGCTCTTTATGCTTTCACTTCAGATGGGGAGCTTAGGTCTAATCTGTTTTTAGATTAGACCTATCAATCCTGCCATTGGGTGGTTTTCTCTCTCTTTCTCTCTCTCTCTCTCTCTCTCTCTCTCTCTGTCTCTCTCTCTCTCTTACTCGTACACATTTTCTCTCTCTTTAGAATCTTGCAGAAAGTGCTCTTTTGGCGTGACACTATTTTCCGGAATAAAGGATGGACAGCAAACCAAGCAAGCCAAAATGGATTAATTAATTATGTAGAAGAAATTAAATACAATAACTTCTCTAGACCCATTACTACCCCGAGACTCATTACAGGCGCGGTCTGGTGCATGGTAATGTACTCTAAAAGCACTGATAATTTCGGGTCATTCAAAACCATTTCCTTACTATTGGAAAAGGGGTAACAGGTGAGGCTTTTCTTTCATTCAGTCCAACCAATGAAGCTTTTTTTTGCCTACGCTTCTCTCTGACCTCAAAAAGGAACTGGTGCTCTCTCTCCTGTTGAAGGTGCGGGCCAGACTACACTGAAAAATGACATGCGGCATAATGTATCTTTTTTATACTGTAGTTTGACAGCATTTATTAATTCGTTTCTTTTCCGCATGTTTTTTCGAGCCAATTGTAAGATGTATTTTATCTTCTGCACGTTCTTAGTCCCGCCATGGGGCTCCAGCAGGAGCTGAACGGAGAGCCAGAACAAGTCTCTCCTGGGATCGTTCGAGGAACCTATTTTATTTCTCCTGTATTTGCACTTTTAGGGTTTTTTGTTTAGGCCCCGGAGAGCACTTGCCCTCAAAGTCTGGTTCATTTTGATTAAACGCTGGATCCAAGTCCACTGGATCGAATCAGATATGGAACCAGACTTACCAGAGAACGGACGTAGATAGCTGTTTAGACACGACGTCATCAATGCCGTCTGTCTCCTCCGAAATCTCAGTGTGCGTGTAGCACCTGCCAGTCTCATCCTCCGACCTACACAGCCATAGCTGGTAAAGTAGGAAGGCACGCGAGAGCGTTTCTCTTCCCGAAATATCAATAATATTTGAAGATATCTTCCTTCCTTCTTGTGTTTAATGGCGTCTTACAATTCAAGTATGTGCATACTGACTCCTGGTGTATCGGAGGGTGTAAGTGTACCCGAGAACGGAGAACAAAAAACAAGGTGGACGCTGGCCAGCATAGAAGTTGGCGGGGTGGCGACGGGGGAGCCATCATTCCTGATCATGTTGATCGTCAGTCATACCTAATGTGGAAGCACCCATAATATTTGGGTTACATCTTGTAACTATAGATAAGTATACAGTAGTAACAAACACTGACGGTTAAACAGAGAGATTCATCTGTAAACTAAGCTCCGGCTTCACCACCATACGCCTGTACGGAGACTGTAACACTCCTCGCTCTTTGTGTTAAACAACTTTTGATTACATATCATCTGATCCAACTCAAATAAGACACCCAAGACTTCTTAGTGAGTCAGTAAATGGTAATAACACCTACTATTGCTTACAGCAACACTTCCAGCAGGTGGACACGATTTATACAAGGCCTTTCTCTCCCTTCACACCTCCCTTGGCAAATGCTCCTGACCTTCTTCGGATGTGCCAAATGTTTTCGTGATGGCACACTCTATTCTGACTAATATTAAACTCCTAAGGGTGGGGCGGTTCTTGCAGCTGCTAGTTTTTCCCCCTTAAAAGGAAGCACCTGTATTCCAACTTGAAAAAAAAAAAAAAAAAAAACCCAAGCTTGTCTCCGAAGAAGTCTCCGAGTTCTTCTCTGTATCTCATATTTTCGGAGTTTACCTCAAAGCCTGTTCCTGCAGCACAGTAGTGTCTTAAGTGCTTAGAGGCTGTATTTGCAGGTGGGGAGCTTAAGATTGCTTCTCTCTCTCTCTCGCTCGATCTCTGTCTCACTTTTTTCTCGGAGTTCACTTTTGCAGATGTCCATGAGATTTCTGCAGTGTGTTTCGAGGAGATAAGGAGCGGCGCATTAATCAGGCGCACGTTCTGGCTAGGAGACAGACGGAAGCAATATGCATGGAATTCGGGCCACACGCTGGTCTAATGACTACAGTTTATAAGCATGGCTATGAAATTGACCATGTGAATAAAATGGTCCGTGAGACCGAGATCTAAGAGGAGGTAAAGATGTGAAGATATTTATGTGGAAGTGTTTATTTATATAACATAGCACGGAGTGTCAAGATTCGGTCATAGCATTTGTCCTTACTGGAGACACCTGAAAAGCTGTTTCTGCTTTTTCAGCAGGGGTCAGAGTGAACGTGAGGAAAATGCCATTGAAGGCAGTTCAACGAACTGTAGGAACTTTACCTGGGTGGGACGAAACTACCAGAAGGCCGGAAGAAAACTACTTTTTGGTGGGACCATTCAGAAAAAGCGCTTTGGTTTGCTTGGTAGCATTAAGATTAGACTTTGGAGCAATGGAAGAATGTCATGTGGTCTGATTCCAGAAGAATGGGCGTGGCAGGGTTTGAAGGGAAGCACATGAAGCGATGCACCCATCATGCATAGTGCCCACTGTACCAGCCTCTGGAGGCAGTGCTATGGTCTGGGGTTGCTTCGCTTGGTTAGGTCTAGGCTCAGCAGTAAAGTAAAGTCACATGATGACATGAATGTACTCAATGACCAGAACATGACATCAATGTGTGATGGCACAGGACGCAAATTGTGAAAGAGTGGTTCTTGCAGCCTGAGGAGCGTTTTTTTTTAACACGTAAACTGGCCTCCACACTGTCTTAGAGCTGTCTGAACATAGAACTAGCATCAACTTCTCTTTTTTTTTTTTTTAGGCTAAAATAGCCTACACAGGATTCAACACTGTTCTGTCGAGTCCAGACGTTATCGTGGCATCTGATTGATACAATCAAGTCCATGGGCTTTAACCCTCATCTCGGTCTTATGTTCTGCTCTTCTTCACCATTTTTCCTCTTGGGACACAAGACTATATTTGCTGTAGTCTGTCCTGTCAGGCTCTTATTTTTGATTTTCCTTTCTCTGGATTGGCTTTAAACCTCAGACGCCCTTTTGATATTCATCTTCTTCGGAATGACCCGAGTGACCTGTTTTTTTTTTTTTTTTTTTTTTTTCACGCCATCAAATCATGCCGCTTCAGGGAGAACAGATGTCATTCGGGTTAGTGGCAGTATTCTTTCTTTCTCCGCGTGTTTCGTCCAACAGCTGAAACACGCACTGTGACCCCTGGAGACTGTGTGCCTGATGTGCCATCTGGGTGACACTGTCCCATAGAGACCCGCCGAATGTCGCGTGTGTTAGCCAGTCAGCGCTGAGCAAAGTGAACGTTTCGACTCGCGGTGTTTATTCCTTCCCCTGATTTCGTGCTGATATGGAAAGTCTTCTTGGATGTGATGTTTGGTTTTGTACTAAATGTCCTTCGGGAGTTCGGCTTTATTGAAAAATGTGGTCCTACTTTGTGTTGCCGGACATGAAACAGAAGCGTGCTTTTAAATCATATTTCACGTGTAGGTTTTTATTGTAACGCAATCCAGGGTGCTTTCCATTTGGGTGGTAAGGGGGGTATTGTTGTTCTTTCCCTCTCCCTTTCTGTTTCTCTTACGTGCTCTTTCTCATGCCGGCGTCTGCACCGCTTCGGCTCACATGATTAAAACAACAAAGCAAAGCCGGATTTATCTCCTCTTACGGTTCAGGAGATTCTTCGGCTTGGTTTCTTTCCTTTCAAATGAAATTTCGAATGCTCATGAAACAGCAGGTATTCCAGCCTGTAGGCAGTGCGTACTGGCTGGGATATATATATTTTTTTTTTCATGCTGTGCTACTCAACTTGCTGCCTGAAAGAGTATCTTTGGCATGAATGCACAAGGGTTGAAATGTTGACCGGTGTTATTAGTTGTGCATTTGCAATTGTAATGATTTTAATATTATGGTCATATAATATAATAGTGTGTGTGTATGTATGTGTGTGTGTGTATATATATATATATACACGGTATATGTAACCCGTCACAACAAATCAGGTATGATGTCACATTTTGGGTGATTTGAATTCTGCATATTTTCATTAACGTCCTTTTTGATCCAAAGTTTATTGCCACATCTTGTCTGGTTGCTGAGATATGGCCAGTGCAAGTTTATTTCCTATGAGAGCCTTTGAAAAATCATTGAAAAATGTATTTTTAGAATATTTAATTTATATTCCGTGATATTGAGGATTTCTTCTTTCTGTGTATGGATTAATAATAAATAATAAGTTTTTTTTTTAATTACAGCTGAAGTAGTGTTCACTTAAGTGTTTTAAAACATTGGTTAGAATTTAACTTTCTCAGTTCTACTGAAGGATCTCTGGTATTAATTAAACCAGATTTTTTTTTTTTTTTGCCAAGTGTGAATATTTGATCAAGTTCACATCTGTACTTTGGCCGTAGAGCAAAACTGTGCGACTTAATACTTGACCCGATGTGACGTGTCACGTATTACTGTACATGTACTGTATATTAGAGACTATGAATGTACAAGTAAAGGCTGTAGTTTAACGATTCTGCTTTGCTTTTTGTCTAAGGGAAACTCGGTGGACTAGAGAATGAGCTCGGGGCTAGACTCTTTATCCCAGACAATAAAGACTTTTCATGGACATTCAGAGATTTCTCATTTTATTTACCATTACTTACTTGGGAAAATACTCGTTCAGCATTAAAATATAACAGTCCGGATTATAAAGCAAGGAATGTTGTGTAGTTGGATCCTGACCTGATTCCACCGCTGTAGAGGAAGTCATACTGCGTCATTAACCGCAGGACAGAGTGACTTCCTATTGGACTCGGACAAGTCGAGACTTGTGGTGGGCCTAATTCCACTGCACGCACACACACACACACACACACAGATTCTAAAATTTTCATTTGCACATGCACACTGTCCGACTCATCTCATCTCGTATCGGGTCACTGTAGAGATTCACTCAGGGGGATGGTTTTAAAAATAACAGAGGTAAAACATATGGCACTTATAAAGGTTGTTTATTTTCCCTCCAGCAGCTCTTAACTACAAACAGATGCACGATGGCACTTCAGCTCTCGGTGTGGCATAATGCGGGAAAAAATAAAGCAGTAAGGGAAACAGAGATACGTACATGACACAGCTCAATATTCGTAACACGATATTATGTGACGGTTGTGTGTCTTTTTTTTTTTTTAATTCCGGAGATTTCTCCCAGACGAACGGTATCGTCTTGCCGGAGGTGCAGACGAGCACGGCCGCCTGTCAGGCAGTCGGAGCCATAAGGGGAATCAAAGAGGATTTACGGTTATGAAGATTCGGGTTCTGTGTCAGATCCCAATCTGAGCCCTTGCTTTTGTGTTCCTTTGAAGAAGGCGCGTCTTAAATCAAAGCGTGTTCGAAACGGGGATCATTATAAGGGCTTTATAGCGGCTGGGTGGCCGTGAGCGTCTGGCTTTTTGCCGGGGGACGTGAGTTTACCAGTTGCATTTTGTCGTTGTTCGTATATGAAATATGGACGAGCAGTTTCCCGCACACCTATTTCTATATGATGCGCTTTTATGAAATGACACTCGAGAAACGTCGAGAAAATGAAAAGAGGAGACTGTGATATACTGTACAGTAGTGAGACTTTTCTGCTTTTCTGCCTGCCATCCTGCAGCGGCCTTTCTGAGCCGCACATACGGAGGCTGTGTTAAATCCTCCATTTCAGGAATCGCTTCAACTGCCAGGTCAATTGCTGGAACTGCAACAGAAGCTCGCGGATAACAGCAGTGCTACAAAAAGGCTCCTTCTGAAACAGAGCAATATAAACTGGTTTACTCGCTCAACCTGGAACCGAGCCTTTGCCTCACCACTCACCGACAGCTCACCGGTTCGAAACTACGCCGAAATAATACGACAATTTCTTGCGATTCCGCACGTGAGCCAGCATCGGAAAAAGAAATTCTTTCATTCAGGTTTTCTGTTGATTCTTAGCCTTGTTCAAACACACTGATGTTAAACCATCTGATCCGCCACAGCGAACCCATTTACTTTCTGTCATGGCTGAGATAAAACAACACCGGGCTATGTCAGGAGGAAGCAGGAACAAATTTCGAAAAACCGGGTTGCGGGATTCTCGGAGGCAGAGCCGTGTGTTAATGTATTCCACACCGCTCTAAAGTTATTAAAATGAAAGTACTCAAGGATCTGTGATTCTAACACCTTCAGACAGGCAGCACGGCTGTCATGAATTATGCAGCGAGTCTCAACCGCCCCCCCCTCAACCTGCTGCATGTGAAGCGGCAGCACTAATGGTCAAACTATTCTGAGGATGATGTCCTGGAGTAAGGAGCCACTCTCTAATTTGACCCTTAGAGAATGGTTGTTTGGCCTGCTAGACACCTTTGACAGTTGACACAAGATGTACACAACTGATACCCCACTGGACTGAGTCAAATCTTGCCTTCTGTGAAAAAGAAATACTACTACTAATAATAATAAAGAAGTTGGAAGCTAAGTCGAGTAATTACCGTAGACGAAAATGACAGTCTAAAGGCTGAACTGCCTTTTATAGACTCTAACCGAATCCATATTCACCCACTGCTCTGATTATGCTCTCGCCTCCGGCAAATGTCGCACCGGAGGATGTCGAGCAGGTCTCACGGAGTCGTCTGCGGTGGCGGCTCTAGATTGGTACCATCACCTGTCACAACCCCGGCAACATTCCTGCCAAGCCCACATTTGTCCTTCCGCTATTTTCGGAAGACTGTATTTCTCCCTCATCCGGCTCATGCTGCTCATTCATTTTTCCACAAAACCTGCAGACTCGGACTGACCTGAATGTTCACATTCCATCATCTGGCACAGTCAGTCAGTCATCACCACTTACGGGAGGATTTACACATAACCCTTCTAGCAATTCGGTTCCATGTGTTATGTTTTCAAGCCTCGGGCGTTATTACGAGTAACGAGGAACTTGGATGTCGTGTCATGCTTTTATTTCCTGATTTTTATCTGGTGCCAAGTCTGGTATCTCTCTCCGTCTCTGTAAGTAATGTGGCCAAAACACAAGATTGGCAGAGACCCAAGACGACGTGAATCATCAAAGAGCTTCCCACGTATCTCCGCATCATGCCGGCCATTAGGAGGTGTATTGTCTTACGTAGCTAGCTCATCACCGAGCCATATTCACACACGCTCACAAAAATATGCCTATGCATGCGAAGATCTGGGAGTGTTTTTTTTTTTTTTTTTTTCCCCTCCCAGAATCCCTTCGCCATTACTCAAGCCTACAGCTGGCTACATGATAAATTGATAGGAACATTTCTCTCTCACACAACAGTATTGAATAAATTTGGCCGCATCTGAAATGGCAGCGCAATATGAGAAGGAGCGGAGAGTAAAATAAACTCGCAGGGAATTTCATATTGAATAATGGATGTGTCAAAAGCCATTAAGAAATCATGTGGATTTTGGCTCCCCAGTTGCCACAGGCGGTGACGAACATATCAATAATAAACTATGTGTCTGATTCATTGAATCCTTGTCATTTGCTCTGTATGGCCGCTTTTAAGCTAGCATCATCCAGACTCCGTTTAAATCCTGTTGCTAATTAGAAAATGCTAATCCGGTCATGTATTTGGAATTGCCTTTTCCATGTGAGCGCCCGAAAGTTATGGGAAAAAACTCAAATCCGGTTGCAAACCGCGCAGTTTCGCGTACGTCTTCGTCCGATGGGCGTTCGAATCCAAATGAAACGGTGAAATCCTCTTGCCGATTCATTTTCAGTGTCTTTACAACTACGGTTTAGCCATATTGAAAAAAACGTAATAGCAACGCCTCTGTTTGTGATTGCACTTCCTCACTGTCACGCTTCTTCAGCTCGGCCCGAGTTAAAATGCTTCAGCAATCCTATCCGCGATTGCATATTCACCGCCAAAGAGAATCCATGTCAGTCAAAGAGAGTGGGTGGGACTTTAGTGCTTGCAATCTCTCGGAGAAGCTGCTCAGTGGCGCAGTGGTCAAGTGCTCGCACTATCATCCGGAGATCGCCAGTTCGATTCCCGGGTGATGCTGTAACCTCTCGCAGCCGAGAGAGCTGATTGGTCGAGCTCTCTCAGAGGGGAGGGATGAGAGGTACTTGAGTGCTCCCACATTAAGCTGCTAATTAGCAAGCTGCTAATAAGAGATGTGTTGCATTAAACACACTGATGTGACTAGTCGTGTAATGTAATGGAGTGAACTGGTGACAGGAACAAGGTGTCCCGAGGCCAGACTGTCTGGTGCGATCTCACAAAAAAAAAAAAAAGTGAAAAAAGTCAGTGCTGGCCTCGATAGAAAGGTACGAGTGCATCCCAGCCTGCTGTGTGTGTGGGTTATCAGGCAAAGAGTTCAAGGTTGTTGATCTGACTCCCAAATTCCCCAGATATCAATCGGACTAAGCGTCCATGGAATGCACCGGACGAGTTTGGCCATGTAGGTAAAAAACCCACAGCACCCAAAAGGATCTGCTTTTTCTATAATAAACTCTATGTATTTATATGTGTATGTATGTAACTCTATAGATGAATCAAAGCACAATATGAGGCATAATAGTTTTCCTTTTTAATGATGTAGACACAGACCATTTTTCATCTACCGTTGCTCAAAGAATAAAATTACTGACCTTCTTCTTAGAACAATAGTGAATTAAATAATAATAACTGGGCTACTTTATCATCCTGGTAATGTCAGATTTTAGTGTGACAAATGATGCATAACTGTGCATATGTATAACTGAGCTGCAGTATGAGTTCTACTACAGATTTTATTATTTTGCCTGTTTATTTTTTTTATCTAAGTGGGTGGAGTTTCAGCCAGGTGGATTTTGTCGTTGTGCACTGGCAACCCTGATGATCACGAAGTGAGCACATGGCAGAGAGAGAGAGAGAGAGGTTGAGTGAGTGAAAATGCAATTGATTAGTGCATGCATGAGAGAGTTTAAAAGGGTGAAACTATAATACTGAGGTTTTCACTCCGCTTCGGGCCCAAATATAACGCCTTAAAGTAAAATTTTATTATGATGAGTTATGATGGATTAGCAATTAATCTGCTTTCGAGTACATGCCGAACCACGGGGAAAGTCCCGTACGGATCACCTATCGTCTGTGTTCCGTTACACCGCTACTGATTCGATATGACAGGTGAACGTTTTGGTGTGTAACTCGCTAAAAAAGTGCTCGTTCCCTTAGCGCCGTCTAGACGTGCGTGTTTTTCTTAAATCAGAACTTCAGGTTCCATCCAGGTTGTTCGATTAAATGCTGTACCTTCAATTAAGATGAAACCTTTTAATCATTAAAACTCTTTTTTTTTTTTTTTTAGTATAAAATAAGTTTGGGTTCTATAAAACATGACACTCTTTAGCTAGTAATGCAGACTGATGCAATCCTATTTCAGGGTGTGTGTGAGTGTGTGATGTGTTGAGTTTACCAGTAACACCAATAGAGAATTTTGCGATATGCCTGTCTCAGAGATGAGCGTAAGCGTGTTGGAAATCCACCTTGACGTGTCTGAGTTATGGAAGAGTAAAGTAGTAGCAGGCTCTATCTCAGGGCACTGTCATCAGATATTGCACTGGTGATACATCATAGTGTTTGGGTCTTATTTTGAGTGTGTGTGTGTGTGTGTGTGTGTGTGTGTGTGTGTGTGTGTGTGTATGTGTGTGTGTGTGTGAGTGTGTGTGTGAGGGCATGGTTTTTATGTCTTGCTGGGGATGAAATGTCTCCACAAGGATATGAATATCTGACAGTTTTGACCTTGTGGGAACAAAGACTGACTTTTTTTTAAAAGGATTGAAATAAAGCCAAGAGTTTGCTTATTTGTGAATGAGGTGAAGGTCAGGGTTAGAGTTGGTATACACATAGCATTAATTAACAGCATTATTTATGCACTAAAATCCTGACAAGGAGAGTCAGACACACAAGCAAACGTGTGTGTGTGTGTGTGTGTGTGTGTGTGTGTGTGTGTGTGTGTGCGTGGTTTCTATGATGTAAAGTCAAACTGCTTGCTCTTTAATTACAACAGTTCAAGACTACTATTGACAATTTCCTTATGTTCGCAGTTTGCTAATTTAGTACACTTGCTGGCCATTTTATTAGGAACACCAGTTCATTCCTACACTTATCTAATCAGCTAATCGTGTGGCGGCAGCAGCACAGAGCGTAAAAAATCATTCCGGCGGCGATCAAGGATTGGCCGCTATTGTTCATATCAAACTCTAAACCCGAGGGAGAATGTGATCCGGGTGACCTTATGGGTTGTTGATATTAACTGGGATGGTTCGAGCAATTCAGAAACCGCTGCAATCTCCTGTGATTTTCACGCACAACGGTCTCTAGAGTTTACACAAAAATGGTGCGAAAAAAGAAAAATAAATAAATAAATTACCCAGTGAGTGGCAGCTCTGCGGGCAGAAACGTTTCGTTGATGAAAGGGTCGGACGATTATGTCCAGACTGGTTCGATCAGACTGGAAGGGTAGACAAAATAACCGAGAAGCATCTCAGAATGCATAACCTTGACGCGGATGGGCTACAACTGTTGTACTGCCGCCACATGATTGGCTGATTAGATACTTGCATGACTGAGCAGGTGTACAGGTGTTCTTCATAAAGTGTATACTTCTTGGCCGAAACAAAGGTCACACACACTCTAATATGTTGTTGGACTGCTTTACCTTTGAGTATGGTGTGCATTGTCCATGGCGTTATTTCGCCACCTTATTTTCATCTGGCGCTGCATGCCTTAGGCCAGGACCTAGTATTAAGACCAAGGTCAGGACTCTTTTGTGTCCTGTTTAAATGTGAAAATGATTGCTCATGCTTCCAGGACCACTCTCTCTTTAACTCTTTCACAATTTGAGTCCAGTTCATTCTATCTTGAAATAAGCCTCTGCAATAAGGAAAAAAAAAAAAAACGTCATCGATATGATAACTTAGTCATTCAGTACATTCAGTGCGTCAACTGACTTCATTTTATTGCCGCACATGGTTGATGAGCCTAGACCTGGCCAAGTGAAGCGGCCCCAGATCATAGCACTTCCTCGGGAAGCTTGTATAGTGATGGTGAGAGCGGCACCGGTTTGACTCATCAGATCACATGACTTTTTTTTTTCATTTTTCATTGCTCCAAAGTCCAGTCTTTATGCTCCCCAGCAAACCCAAGCATTCTTTTCTCACTAACAAGTGATTTTCTTATGGCCACATATTTGTTTAGTGCCAATCTTGTGAATTCCTGTTGCATTGTGTTTGCGGAATTGCTCGTACTTTCACTATTAAACACCAGTTTTTATTTCCACTGTCAATTTTTAAGTGTTTGAATGATCTTCAATCTCAGTCATTTTTGACTGGCCTATATTTCGTCCATTCAGCACAATCCGTCAAGGTCTTAATAATGTATTAGGCAGTTGTTAACCCAATTATTTATCTTTTTAACAAGCGTAATTATTAATTATTTGCCCAATTTAACCCAATAATTTTGTGATGATCATTTGACTCTTCTGGAAGTCCACAGTTCAATATTTTTCACGTCGACAGGATAGATGACTGTTTATGAAATAAGGGAAGCGTATTAATCACTGCAGTAATGATCCAATCGACCACTCTGCTTAATTATCAAATCACGACTTCTGTTTTTTCTCTAACTAAATGAATCCTCTCTCCAAATAAATCTAATGTCTTCCGATAATTATAAGAGCATTTTAGTGGCCTCCATTCACAATGCATAACTTTGTAGCAGGAACACATCATTCATGTTTGACCAAGCAGTCATATACAAACCACATAAAAAGAAGCAGCAAGAAACTCCTTATCACCACATTCACCACACCTTATTCAAAGAGAATTAGTTGTTGTTGCAGCGTCTCTATCATCTGGCTAATGCAGGCTGGCCTTGTACAGGCGCCGAACCCCTCTGCTCGAGGTCAAAGGCACACCGATAGGACTACTTTAGAGGGTTAGAAGGTGAAAGGCTTTAAAGTATGCGTGATGAAATACAGCCCCGTTCTTATCAGTCACCCCGTTTTGCCGGACAACTTTAGAAAAAAAAGTAAGAAAGAAAAGGTGTTTTATGTTTCTCCTTCTGTTTTCTTACCAGTGCTTACATCGTTACTCATTCTGAGTGCTTTAGATGTTTTTTATTTATGGGACAGCCAATAGAGATCGTGCGTGAGCTTCGAGAAGGGCAGGAAAACTAAAGGTGAAGCGTGTAGCAGTCGGAGCTGCGGTGTCACGGTTAAAGCTGTAGTGCAGCAAGAATGAAGAGAGAGGTGAAAAGTGTGGCACGCAGTTACCGGTAATACATTATGTATATCAGTGCATCATTTTTTTGAGGTTGCTCTTTGAACCAGCCAAGTAATTCAGCATTCAGGGTGAATTTGCATGTTGACAAATTGAATTAATTCATTATCTAATGCCAGACTCTCTAATTCTTGGTCATGGCCGTGACCGTGTCTCAGGTTTGTGCTCATGTAAAAGGAAGAGACGTTCCATCCTTTCATTAGAAATGATCTTTCTATCATTTAATCAGTAATAATAAGTCAAATAAACCTTATTCCAAAAAAAAACATCTGTTTCAAGTTTAAGAAAACATTTGCTTCGTTTCTTCTCCTTGAGCTCAAAGTCAGAGCTGGATAAAGTGTCCTTAAAGGAAACGGGGAATAAAATGGACCGGTTAATTTATTTCTCCAGACCTGAGGCATGTGAGTTATCAGAGCGAGTTGGCTGTTGATGAGAACGTTCACAACTGGCTAAAGCTTGTTTAATACAGAAGCGTAAATCACATCAGCATTTCCAGCATTCCTCACCTAAACAGATCCACTTCAAGATTCAACAGCTAGTGTCATCGTGCAGCTTGTGCCAACTTCCAGCCGTTCCGTCTACGTACACAATCTGTATTTACAAAAGAATAAGAAATATTAAAGGTATTAAATGTCAGTGATGACGAGTGCAGAATATACTGTAAGCAGTTTGAGTTCAGCCAAGAGCAGTAGCATAGTAACACAGGTCACATCTCTTCACTCAGACACAGGGTGACATGGTGACACTTGGTTGTTGTTTTCGCTATAAAAGTCAAGTTACCCGAAGAGGACCAGATTAGCTTTAAATTGCATGCTCTCTGTGCTCTTGTTAGCTCAGGAGTCAAGAACAACTACGGCTAAATCAGGGGTGTGAAACGCTCGCGGTCGACTCGGTATAGCCACCTTGATTTGTAGTAAATGATACAAAAGCAAAACTGCACTGCACTATCGGTCCGATCCAATTCAGTCCAGCAGCAACCGGATTGGATCACGCCCGATACCACATGATAAGGTTAAAAGAAGGACAGGTTAGTTCCTACTATGGCGTTTTCCACTAACGCGGCAAGCTGTTTATCTTGATAACTCGAGCGAACTGTTGCGCGGATGTTCCACGGAATTACACCCAACAATAAAGTGCTCAAAAGGTGCGCTTCATTCTTTAATCCCCCCGCTCCGTCTCTAGGTAATGCAATCACCCGTGAAACAATTTCGGCAGCTTTAAGCTCTGAAACGACTTAATTGTTTTGTTTTTATCTCTTAGACACACACATGCACCAATCGGAGATTACGCATCTACTTTTTAACAGCAGGATCGATTTGAAACCGCTTTTCTTTCCGATTTGAAACTGATTTTCTTTCCTGTTTATTCAATGTGGCTGTACTGAAAAGCATTTGGGCAGATTTTCAGATTCAAATCTTTATTTTTTTCTTCTCCACTTTTATGCCAATAAAATCACAACTTGGAAAGTTTTGAAAAATTGTTCAACCTTTTGTTCTTTGTGAATTCAATTAAAAAAGCTACATGTATGGCTCCCTGGAAATAATCGGTACTTTCTACACTAACATTGCTGCTACCTGCTGCCACAATTTCCCACAATTCCTCTGGGTTTATCAGAGCATGTGTGTGTGTGTGTGTGTGTGTGTGTGTGTGAGAGAGCAGATCAGCGATTAGAGACTTGAGCAATTTGAGCAGACCTCTATGCTGTGATAAGGCATCAGCCAGCTTGGACTGGAGCCGAGATCCCCTCCAATGGCCTTTATCTGACACCCTGATGGAAAGAGTTACCTTCCTTCCACACTCCCTCCACCCAAATCTCCCTAATAGGAATCCCAGTGTCCTCTCTGGCCATCATCACTCACACCTGCCCTATTCTTTCTTCCCTATCTCCCTCAACACTACTCATCTTTTTCTACCGGCATGCTGCCCAGGCTGCTATCAGCGTGACCTCGACCCTCTCATCTCCCTACTCCCTAACTCCCAGCCCTCCCACTGCTCTCGTAAACGCTCCTCTTAGGCTCAATGAGGCTTTCACTGGCTTCAATAGACCCTCTGTTAGCCTATATCTGAGATTCATGTCTTTCACTACGGCCGCTCGCCCTTACGGCTCAAACATCTGCCCGTTCAGGGTACTGGAGGTGCTTCCGATCTTCTTTCCGTATCGATCGGTTCCACCGATGGAATCAATAGATCGATTAATTGAACAGGCTTGTACCGTGCACCATGCTGTGGAGTTCTTTGAGCCAAGTAATGTGTTCTCATTTATCTGCCCAGTTTGAACCATTCAATCGATGGTTGTGATGGTAGTGCCTTGCATGTTTAACAAAGAGGAGTCTGTTGTGATGACCTTTACCACCGGCCAGCTATTCAAGACCGTTGAATAGTTAACCATGGAAACCATGTCTCACCACATTCCAGTACATGAATGATTGCTGAACTACTTATGGCTGTTGGTATGAATGATAATCTAACACAGAATGCGAACGTAAAAATAAGAGGATTCAGCAAGTTTATCTGTGTTCTGTCTGGCAGTGGATTCACAGGGTGACCTTCTATGTTCAGTGAGTTGGAGAAGACTAATGAGTGTCTGTGCCCACTTGCTTTTCCTCACAGGTTTGTTATCTGGTTCGGGTCAAGTGAGATGGGTTTTCTAAAAAGAAGCTGGGCTTTGCTTCAGGCTGAGAGAACCGAAACAGTATCTGTAGATCCTGCTTTTAATGATCAGTGTAAGGACTGCTGAGCTTGAGCTCGAGCCTCACTTGCTTAGGGGGGCTTGAACACAACCTGCTTTCACTTGTTTTTTTGCGCACACAAAAAAATGTCTGTTGACGGTCGAGCGCCACAATAGGATCGTGGAGGAAATGCTTTCTCAACTCGCATGCTATTGCATAGCATCACTCTGCATGCAAGACCCATTAACCTTTCAGAATTCCACCCCGGGGGCCCCGTAGAGCTGGCGGTGCTCAGGGGAGCAACCCTTCACAGAGCTCAGACAGTAGGTAAGTGGACTTCTCGGCCTGGCGAGTGACAATGGAAAGGCAGATAAAGCTTTAGAGATAATTAGGAGTGACTATAGAGATTGATATTTTTTTTTGGTTCCATGTCCACATAGCTATGGTATCTGTAAGGGTGGGTATTGAAAGTGGAAAAGATCACAAGCAGTTCTTTTGCAAAAACGATCTTACAAAAGCCATACGAAGAGCGTTATGTAGATGAAAATGACCTTGAAAGTTAATATTTAAACCCAGAGTGCTTTATATAAATAGCAAAGCCGAAGAAATAGGATATTAACATGCTCCAGGAATAAAGAGTAAACCGGGGAAATCAAAGGGCAATTTCATACAGTGGAAATAGATTCAGAAGACGCAACCCAACACCAGGCCGGTACTAAAACTCAATAAAACATCTGCATTCGCTAAACATTGCCTTCATGGTCATTAGGGGAACAAACAAATCCAGTTCCCTCCAAGGAAGAAAAGTCGAAATGCGCTCAAATGAGAAGTATACTGTATTTACTTACGAGTGCAACGATTTCAAACGCACTAAAGGAATTAGAGGCCTCTTCGCTCTCGGCTGTAATTAAAGAGGACAGGAGGCTCCTCAGATTTATGCGCTTGCTGAGTACAACAGGAATCAAAGGCCAGACACTGCGGTGCCTAAATGTTTAAGATACGTAGCTCGCTTCATCATGGTGCCAGCGTTCTTAATTAAGGTCTGCACTGTTAGCGTTTTTCATGCGTAAAGTGAGCGCGCTCGTTTCACGTTCCTTCTTTTATCCTGAGTACGTGCGAGCGAATCAAGTGCATGTCAGAGGAGTGGGCTTTAATCCCCGAGCACGGGTTTGAAATGAAGCGTAGCGGAATTTCGGTGACAAGGTGCCGTGAAATACGAAGTTTTATGGGTGTCAGTCAGGCTAACAGCATGCATACGTGGGAACCAATGAAGTGCATTTCGCACTTTGTTCTCATGCTCCGATTGTTATTACTCTGAATACAAGCTGGATATAGACACTAAGGAGGGGAAAAAAAGAAACATTAGTAAGAAGATTAAGGGAACAGTTAATCAGCTGCATCACACAATATCCTGTTGTAATATAGATGGAGTGTACATTTCTAAGAAGTCAAGATCCTTGTTTTCAGCTGTACGTATATGGCATCGGTGTAACTAGGGCTGCAAACCGATACCCTTGGCAACAAAGACTTGGCTGTGCTGATAGCGAGTATCATGTATTATAAATCATCTGTTACTTTGTCCTTTCGGGTTTGCTTTATTTCTGAAGGGGAAAATGAATAACAGGTTTAATAGAATTCATATTTCTTCCCATGAAAGCAATAATGTCAGCATGGCTCAAACACAATCAGGGAGTTGTTTTAAGGAACGTGTTCCAAACAGAACCCTTGACACGTCGTGAATGACTATTCAGCTAATCAGTCTCGCGGAAGTCGCGACTAACTTTAGATAATTAGGCTGTCCGGGGTCTCACCCGTCTGAAAACTGCTGTGTGTCTGGATGCAAAGCAGATCCCGTTTGTGACTAACACGGATAGGTGTATTCATGATTAAAAGACATCAAATTCAATTAAATGTATTATTATTTTACAGCACCAGTCTGTAATTATTAGCACTACATGACTCGCCATAAAAAATATTATTAAAGAATATAATTGCACCATTATAAATAGCCTAGTTTGTTTAATAAGGATTAAAGTAGTAGCGCTATTGGAATGCAGTTTGTGTTATCTGGCTATGAATGGCCCGAGTTTAGGTTTCGTCCAGGGCAAACTATGCATTTCTTCATGGTCTAAAATGCCAAAAGGACACGTGGAAATGCGAGACTAGATGTGTATTCATTGCCCACTGGTTCAGTAGGTTGCTGATTCTGAGGTCACCAGAACCAGCAGAGGTTTTCTCATCTCTACAAACCCCCAGAGTAAGACGAAAAACAATCCCTACAGTATGCAATACTCTCGCGAAAGTTTTTATCTGCTCTGTCAATGGGTTTTATGATGCAAAATGCACCCCAGTATTGTAGAGCACAGTACTCTTTCAGAATTCCACCTCCTGCTGCATTTGCACACATCTGCCCAGGTGTGATCAGGCTGTCAGTAGTAACTCTTTTCACTAGATGTATAAATTACCTTGAAGGAAAGACATCGCACTTTTCAGAATAAAAAAAAACAACAAAGAAACAAGGCGGGAGAAGTAAAAACTGTGAAAGTGTTTTAGGGAACAAAGAAAAAAAAAACGTTGTCGTTGTTCTCACAGTTCGGTATTCTCTGGGATTCGTTCTGCCATAGTTGAATGGACAGCCTGTCATCATTTAATGGTCACACACGACTTTGTAAATAGGTTTGCATAAGTCTTTGAGATCTCTAAAACGTGCCTGTTCGGATCATGCTTCGATTTTCTTTCTGTTTCACTCCTTTTCCGAACACGCCGTTTCAGTGTCTGTAGCTTTAAACGAACTGCCTTCAAGCGACCCTCCGAGGAAGTGCATTCTTCTAGCCAATCAGAGTCCAGGGATTGGAAAAGTCCATATTCCTAGGCTATTCGAATATTTCTCCCACTTTTCAATATTGCGTACAAACAAAATAAAGCGGAATTATATGTAACATGTGTTAGAATGTTAATTCACAATGACATCTTCCATATTTAGCAAGATAAAAGGTAAAGCACAACTAAAATCTGAAGGTTTTAAAATAAATAAAAAGGCAAACAGCGGGGAGTGTTTATTTGTTCATGCAGAATGAAGACCCATCCGAATGACTACAAATGTCCACTGTTAAACTCTAGCTTAGTAGTTGAGTTTTTTTATTTTTTTATTTTTTTCATCGATTGTCCATCTCAAGCTGTTTCCACACTTTTACCACAAAACTAGCCCTGCCATGATCTATTGATATTCGACCTTTCCAAATCCGCTTTACAACGAAAAAATGTAGAAGAAACACCCTGTTCTTTATCAGATGGAGAACAGTGTATAAATAGCTGATGAGCCGTCCCGGTCAGAGGGTCAGAAATATTCCTCGTGTTTTCCGAAAGACTGCAGGCGCAGGGGGCATCGTGGGCACAGTGTACAGGCAGCAAGAAAGCCTTTAATCTAGTTTTAAGAGGCGGGCTGTCAAGGCAGAGCAGTGATGACTGAAGCAGCTGCCGTGATGAGACGCCTGAAGTGACCCTGCCTGGGTGAGGGGACGAGATCATCAACCATGCCGAGAGGGTCCTGGACCCAATCCCATGACCTTCAACCTACAGGAGAGGCAACAGAAGTCGTTGCTAGTCGTCGTTGTTTTTTTTTTCCCCTGCAAAAAGTCGTGCATTTCTTATTGTGTATTCAAAAGCTGTTTGTCTAATGTGAGCGGTGTTTGCTGGAAAACATATATTCAGGTTTGTGCATCCAATCTTGGAAGGTAAATTATTCTGTGACATTGTACACATTCCTCTCAGAAAAGAAGAAAAAGGCAGTCTGCTTATTGTCGTCACCCCTCCAGGGCTGGGACAAAAGCGTCAAAGCAGACATCTAAAGTATGCCAGCTACCAGGAGCAGATAAGAGCAGAGACGTACTGTATGGTGAGGAATGTTCCAGGCTTTATTGCGGTGACTAAACAGCATGCTGTTGTTGTTTTCCCCCAAAAATGGGCACCAAAAGCATTCGCTGTGGATGGAGACTTAAGTCCCTGTGGCCAGAATCAAAGAATCTGAAATAATCCGTGGTAGAAGAGAAACTCTTTTTCTTCTCCTGCATTTTCAGTCCTGCAAATCCTCCAGCTCTCTTCGCAACTCTCAAGCTGAGGGTCAGGGCAGAAGAAGCTGCCTTTAGGCCTCATCCGGCTGCCTGCGCACCTTTGTGTTTTGTGCTTGCGTGACCACGAGGTTAATAGAAAGCGTTCTGCAAGCAATCCTCAGGCGATGAACTTCATATCACATTATTTGTCAAATATTGGTCCGTGCAGTGTAACACTATTTATTATGAATACACTATGAATCAGATAAGAATAGGCATCCGCAGAAGTGCAGTCCAAAGACTGGCCATTCATTAATTTCTTCCTGTCACCATGGCAACAGCAGCGAGCAGCGATTGGACGAGTTTCCGTTCATGTTCACGGATATGCTTTCGACTATTCTCATGTACTACTTACTGTACAAGTATGAACTTCTAGCTAATCGCCGGCCAGGAAATAATTTTAGCATGGGGTTGTAGATTTGTCAAAATAAGGGAAGGGGAAAGTAATGAATTGCTGCCCCAGATTTGATGTATACCTATTATACAAATGTCACACACACAGCGAGCAGAACAAGCGCCGCTGCTCGTGTCGGTGGTCCAACAGAAATGACTGCTGAAACGCCCTCGTCCTAACCGTATCATTATCTTCATTGCGCTTGTTTTGTTGGAATGTGACCGCTGTGCTCCGCTTTGTGCTGGCTGAAGGTGATGCCTGATTTAGGACTGGCATTTGCTCAACCATGTTACAAATGTAATTGGGACATATCTTATGCTTGGCAAATTTCTATAGTTTTGTCACGTCTACTGAGCATGCATGTGAACGTGCATGTGGCTCCGTTCATGGTTTCTGCAGCCGGACCCCGAGGTGAGCACGACACCGACGAACGCGGAGAAGTCTTCCTGACACGGCGGTGTGCAAGTGTGCACTGAAAGATTTTCGAACTCAGCCCTCCAATCTGTCTCTCATGCTTTTGCAAATTCACAGATCAATAGCTTTCTCGCTCCTCGTTTTTACATCCAGGCCGATTTGGATCACTGCGGGATCGGAACTTCTCTCTCAGCCTGAGAGCCGCATTGAGAGCGAACTCCACAAAGAGTGATTGATGATACTCCATCTCCCCAGCTGGTCCTTGGCTCCATCATCCATCTCCAAGTCTCAATCCATCCTTCTCGCAGCCAGTTTCTCTGCCAGCCCTGCAGTTCACACACATCGCCTGGCCTCAATTAGCACAGGAGCTTCAACAATTGACCCAGGCCCGCGGTCCAGGCCAACTATTGCATTACTAATGCGCTAGCCCTTTATTGCACTTAATAAATTCTCCCGCTTCGCAGGTATAATTTTGCCCCGGCTCGACGTTGACACGCCGTTTGACTCCCAGCTGGCATGCGGTGTTTGCGTAGGGGATTTGTCCGAGGCTGTAATTAAAGCCGCGCGGCCGAGCGCCGTTCTCTCCGAGGAAGCGGGTAGCCAGGTGGAGCTTGGGCAAGAACGCGACCATCTGTCTAGCCCCGCGGAATGCGCGGGCATAATTGGCCCTAGGCCTCCGAGGGTGCTTTTTTTTCCCGCGTTTGAAATGAGATTACACCTTTTCATTTGCATTTTTGCGCTTTTGTTTCATGGCTGGATTTGAGTCGAGCTCAAGTTGGCAGGTGGCTCTTTGTAAAGCTTGCACATTCTCGAAAGGCATCCACCTCGCATGCTTAACTGTTAAATGTTGCTTGAAATGTGCAAGGCGAAAAAGGGGAAAAAAATAAAAAAAGTTGAGTTCAGCTCATCAAGGGATTTAAAGTGCTGTTTGCTGAATTCCCTAGTGTCTTGGGTGGAATGCTTGGTGTGTGTGTGTGCGTGTTGTGAGAGAGAGAGAGAGAGAGAGAGAGAGATTTGCTGCATTGCATGGCACACTGGCTTCATAGGGAAGTGTACATTTTATTTTGGGTTTTTTTGTGTGCCAGATACAGTCAGCTGACGGAGAACAGCAGCCGCACAGTGTGGGTGTGTGTGTAGGTGTGTGTGGTGGGGGTGTGTGGCTCAGTCGAACTTGGCGTGTACCGGATCCGTAAATCGTGGAGAAATGAGAGCAAAAGATGCTAATAGTGTGTGTCTCCTTGTGGAAGCAGAGCACACACACGCGCACACACACACAGTCACATGTGCCAAAAGGCTCTAATGAGAACTGTTAAAATCTCACGCCTGATCTTGCGCACCGGCCTCTCACCTCACTTCCTCCCACAAGCAGTTGTGACCAGAGAGCTGGCTTATCTGCTCTGTGAGTGTGTGAGGTTAAAGGAGTTTGTGCGCAAGTCCGTTTTTGTGTAGTACTTGACTGCACAAAAGCGTTTCTTCTCATTCAGCTGTTCCTAATGGCAAACCCCACAATATGACAGTAAATAGAGTCCTTTCGAACGAGCGCCGCTTTTAAATATTTATCGTCTGGATATCCGAGTCGCTCGAGGAGCGCGATGTGGCTGAAGTTAATAAGCAAGCTACAAGACCGAACTCTGAATTCTGATTTCGGGTTTGTGTGTGCGCGAGCGTGCGTCTTTATGCGTTTCTTCTTCGATTCTCATGGGAACATCTCAAGAGTTAAGTGTGTAGCAACGGGAATGTGTGTGTATTCCCGAGCAGTGTGGGAGAAAACAGAAGAGAAAGGACAGATAGCCGCGGCTGAGACCTTGGAACATCAAACCAAACATGAGCGTCTGCAAGAGGAATCCAACCACATGCAGTTCACACACACACACACACACACACACATACACGCGCACACAAACTGAAAGCATGCTGGAGATCATGTTGCACTGGAAAAGAAATCAGGCTTTCTGTCATCTCCTGCTTCTATTTCAGCTCGCTGCCATTTACTGCTGCTTACATCAGAAGGAGACGCTGGAGACTTTTCCTGCACCATGCATTTTAAGAAGTCTGTGTGTGTGCGTGTGCGTGTGCGTGTGTATGTACGGCCATGACCAAAGGTTTTAAGAATGACACAATTACAAATTTTCACAACGTCTGCCGCTTCAGGGTTTTTAGATGCTTTTGTCAGATGTTCCAATGGGTGTCGAAGGCTTTTAATGACAATAACATTATGTTTTTGCAAAGAGTTATTATTCACAGTGTTGATCCTTCTTTTTCCAAGACCTCCGCAATTCGCCTTGGAATGCTGTCAATCAAATTTTGGGCCACATCCTGCCTGATTGCAGCCCATTCTTGCTTAATCGGTGCTTTAAGTTTGTCGGAATTTGTCACCTCTTAATGAATCGGAGTTTCCCGGCCATGGACCCGAAATTCCGAGCCACTTACCTGTAGTTATCACAATTTCCTTATTTTAAGGTGCTCCATCAACAACAAAGGTATCGTCGGTCACCAAACCGTTCTTGGATGGTTGGGAGAAGTTGCTCTCGGAGGAAGTTTCTGTACCATTCTTTATTCATGGCTGTGTTCTTAGGCAAAATTGTGAGTGAGCCCACTGTCTTGGCTGAGAAGCAACCGCACACAGAAATGGTCTCAGGATGCTTTACTCATGTTCTCATGACTGATGGTAGCGCTCATCTTTTCTACTCCGGGCAAGCCTTTTTTTTTTCTCTTCCCAGATGCCCCAAACAATCGGGAGGGGGATTCATCAAAGGAAATGACTTTATCCCAGTCCTCAGCAGTCCAACCCCTTTTGCACCTGTACCTTTTGCAGAATACCAGGTTGTAGCTGATGTTCTACTAGAGAGAAGTAGCTTTATTGGCTGCTGTTCTTGAAGTGTACAAAGGTGAGCGCTACCACTAGTCCTTTGCCTTTTCCATCATGATGGACTGCACTACTTCTGTATAACTATTGGAGCACATTTTATTATTCATTTACTAACCTTCTATTACAAACTCTTCTTAAAAGGTTTAAACATGGGTCTAAATAAATGTTCACAGGACAGTTTAATTATGGAGCAATTTTCTATATACACAAACACAACTACTGATTGCACTCCGGTACCATCTGCTGTACTTCTTGGCGTCACTCCGTCTCTGTGGTTGAGTGTTTAAGGAGGTTCCTCGGCCGTATAGTGCACTATGAACCCTAAGTATCCAGCATGTTAGACACTTTGTGGTGACTACAGTATATCTCACTGTGGTGTAGGGAGTATCTAAGAAAAGCATCCAAGCAACAGAGAAGAAACAGTACCGCAGGTTGTATGATAAGATAATGATTTTTCCCTAATTCTTCTAATTATCTTTGCTTATTAAAGTAAATTAGCGCTTTTAGCTTCTGTTGTTGGAAAAAAAAAAAACATTCCAATCCTCGATTTTTACAGTATTTAACAGTATTTATTTAAAGCATTCCACATCACCATGAAGCACGTCTAAATCCGTGCATACATCATGCATGCATGTGTGTGCATGCATAAGGTGTGTGTGTGTGTGTGTTCAGGTAGGAAAGGCACTGGCTTGCCTGATAGTAGCTCAAGCCCCAGTGAACAGCACTGGGATTAACACTCCACTTTCCTTCATATCCCTTCCTCCGAGTGCTACAGAGCCATTTCTCCTCCAAAAAAAAGGATATAATCCCTTAGTAATCTCTGACTGAGCCACGCTATCCAGAGGTATCCACAGAAACATACGTGTATTGCCATTTGTATTGTATTGCTAAATTCGAGACCCAGAGTACTTTACTATTGTTAACCGAACAAAATTGATGCAATGATTTACAGCAGTCAGTCATATTTCTATCATACGTTTTGGAAAGCCTGACATGTGCACGCACAGTACCACAGCATTCCTGTTTTATTATAGTTAACGTGGTAACGTTACCAAATAAACCTACAATGCAGTAGTTATTACGCCGCAATGGAGAAACCAATAATAATATTTTATGCAGGAAATCTATCCGTGCCATCCGTCATTCAGTACATTCAGGTCGTCAGCTGACTTTGTCTTATTGCCGCATAACGTCGACAACCCCAGATCACAACACAGCCTCCAGAGGCTTGTAAAGTGACCACTATGCGTGATAACTGCACCACTTCATGCACCTGAACTCGTCAGACTGCATATCCGTTTTTCATTGCTTTTATCCTCTTCTTGCATAACGCATTCTTCTGAGAAGTCAAAACAACCGTTCCATCCCAATCCTGGACGTTCTCGTCACATTGTGCATACGGTATATAGTAGAAATGTCCGTACTTCATTAAAACTATTAAAACATAGCTGTGATTTCTACTGACAAGTAGTGTTTCCTTTGCTTGATGCAGGATCATAGAAATTCGAATCGTAACATCAGTGAGCGAGAGGCAGGATCCGAGTGCATAAACGCAGCATGTTGTTTAATAGGGCAAATCCAATTATCATAGTCAGAGTCTGTGGCGGCATAGAAAAACCCAGGCAGAAAACGTCAAGCTGAGATGATACATAATCATAAGCAAGGATACAGAAATGCAATGCGCCAAAACCAAAGCTCAGAAATGCAGATTAACAATGAAATAGCCTATTGTGCTATGACACATGGTGATGCGAAGACAAACTAATCAAGTATGAGCTCGGAACAGGTGCGCACATTAGCTACCGAACCAGTAATGAAACCGGCATGGAAGGTGAAAAACATAAGCGCTTCTCAATGTAATCAAAAACGCACTGAATCAACAAAAAAGCCACGCTCGTCATGCTGCAAACCGGGCGGATTTTTTTAGCGGAATTTAATCGGAGGAGGGAGCAGAATAACGGCATATAGATCTTTATACAAGTACATCCTGTTTTTTTTTTTTTTGCTCAACACCCATTTTTGCTTCATTAGAATACACGCCAATCGCAGAGTTCAGTATTCGTATCCCTATAATGAGCCAAACAACCTTGGATCAGCCATTTTCCGCAGAGGCTTTGACAGCTGGAGATTTTCTTGATGGGAGTCCTGCTAGAAACCCTTGTCTGTTGCTCTGTTTTATTGGCCAATATCACATTACTGATGAGCTCTAATCTCTCAAACAGGTGGAGCAGATGCAGGGAACTGAAGGCTGTGGCGAACGTTATTGGATCTGCGAGACATAAGGCAGGAACACATTTCCGATAGCGAGTCGGTTTTTATTATGCCGTTGTTTAATGTTCAGGCGGAAGGTTTAATAATCGCTCGGTAAAAGCCGACGGACAAAGAGGCCAACCACTATAGGAAGGACGTAGGCAAAGCATTTCCTGGTTGCACGGCTATGAAGGCTTCCAGGAAGCGCTCTCAGTTTCCCAGGGCCACCATCAAGGCAGCACTCAGCATTCATAATGTAGCACATTAAGGGGCCATGATTGCAGAGTGCACTTACCTGACCAACATGACTGATGTCTGGAGAGGATTTTTTTATAGGGCCCATGTTTTTTTTTTTTTTCTTTTTCTTTTTTCCCCCTCTTTGTTGTGCATTTGCTTTTTGCCTTTTTCTTTCTATCTCTCCTTGCTTTCTGTAGGTTTCCTCATTTCATTCCCTCTCTGTCTCTGACTGTCATATACGGCAGGGAAGGGAAGACTGATAAAAGGAAAAGATGCGGGATAATGGCCATTTTGTCTCATGTTGAGAGTACTGTTCTGGCTTTTGAAGGGCCTTTGAATTTTATTTTTTTTTTTCACGGATCACTGTGTTCTCCTGGCTGTTATTCACAGAATATTAACCCTGAGCAAAGTGGAAGTCCTTCTTTTTCGAAAATGGGATTGACCCATAGACAGATAAAAGCATGTGACGCGATGCTTTCATGTTCCCGTCATATTCCCGTAGTTCGACGCGGCTATTAGTAACGTCGATTCGTTTGCGAAGGAAATATATTCTCAATTTACACGAAGAAGAAAAAGATGAGGTGCTAATGAGCTGCACCTGCAATTACAAAATCAAGCACCAAAAACTGGTGGTTAAGGGGGTGGGCCGGCGCCGGCAGATACACCCCGACTTATTAAAAATAAATCATTTGCGCATAATTTCTCTGTGGAAACGTTCGCTCTTATGTTTGAACACTAATTGGGTTTTCGTTGCACGATTGCAAGACATGAAAACAAATTGTTTCTCCCATAATGAATAAAAAGTACTCGAGGATGCTACCTGAAAACGGAGCGTTCGCTGCAAGCGGAGAGAGAAAGCGAAGGTCAGAGCAGAAAGACTCGGGGTGCCAAGTAGCCATCTGAGCATTGTTGGCTGGTGCAGGAAAACACTTGTTGGCCATACAAAGCTGGCTAGGGCGCTTTTGTTTACAGCAAATACAGTATGTCTTGCTCAAGGCTTCCTGCCTTCCTGTTAAAAATGCAGCACGCAGTGCCATAAGCATAATCTAAAAAAAAAAAAAAAACGATTATTCTCCAGCGTCTACAGGCCCTTAGGGTCGACATCTACATGCCGTATCAGTTGTGGAAAATATTTCCCACTGTCCCTTATCCCAGAGGTGCTTGACTATTAACGGGAAAAAGGAACAGTAAGTGCAAATTGAAGACTTTGTCTGACCGAGAGGGAAAAGGATTGAATTTGGCTCGCGCAGGCGGGGGGGGGGAGGGGGGGGGTTATGAATAGTCCCCTTGAGAGAGACTTTGTGGCCCAAGGGGCTTTGGTTTGTAATGCAGGGCCATATCTCAGCTCATGAGCAAAGCTCTAGCTCGGAGAGAAATCTCCCGCTACACACGGCAGTACGGTGCGGAGCCGAGAGCATCGGCGGCGTTCGGAGATACGCGGAGCGGAGAGGATGACCGCGACAAGCTTGTAGAGACACCGGAAAGACGCGAGTCGACTATTACCTGCTCTTTAGCCGATCTTAGACGCACTCAACTTGCATAATGGGTCTCATGTGGGGATTTTAGCAGGGGCTTAGCCCCTCTCTTCAGCTCCAGTGCCAATTAGAGTGACTGGAGACTGTTTCTGCAATATTAGGCTTGTCTTAGCCTGGCAGTCGGTCTATTTACTGCAGGCAAATACATGCAACCAAGAGTGAAAATAACAAACCGCACTGGCTTTACTCTGATCATCATCATGAGTGCGCATGAATGTAATTATCTGCACAATTATTAACTTTCTGATTTCCCCCCATACAGCTAAGGGGAGATTACAGGCTTCTGGTTATAATACATGTATATGTTTGTGGTGAGGGTTAATACCACAGTCTGTAATACCACAGTGCTGGCTGTAATTCAAATAAAAGGTTTATATTAATGTACAGTACTGTATGTATCCAATATGTTATCGTTTCTATAGGAACAGCTCATTCACAGATACTCATATAACAGATGCTTTGAATAATCGAAGACTAATAATAAAATGCAGTTTAAAAACGTGTTGTTTGTTTCAAACGGAGACATCTCCAGGGAAACATTTATTTCATATTCATGAACAGAATCTCCAGGACTGAAATTGTTCCGGAATAAATAAGACGAAAAGGAAAAGACTGATGGCTTTAGCGCAAGCGATGACGCAAATCATGTTTGCCAAACTTTTTTAATTCTTGCAAAACGATTCTCGTAGTTTAACATATGACCCGAGATGGATTGCGGGTACGTATTACGGTTCTCTAATTTGATTAAAATGTGAATTACAGGGGGTCCGTAACCCTTCCCTGTGACCTTGCGATCATACGCTGTAGTTTAATGGCGACTTAATGGACTTCTGTAATATTAATATGTATAATGGTCAACCCATCTGTGGAACGCGACCACACAGATATCTGCTACAGTAATTCTAGCTCATTTAGGAAGAGGTGAGTCAGTGGTTAAGGCTTTGAGATGAATTCGAAGCTCATTGTCTCTGCCGTTGAGGAAGACCCTGAACCTTTAACTGATTGGACGGTAATCTTTACTTGGTTGTAAGTCAGATGGAATGAACATGTTGGGCCAGTGAATGAAGCTAACTGCTACTGTATGGTCATGTAGGTAGAGCTGGTCTATCAGTGAACCCTTTCTGTGACAATCAGTCTGAATCACACAGGAACTGAAACCATTTTGATTCTTATTTTTAGGGCAGCTATTTCTGTTTCTACAGAAATGTATTTGGGTTTCTAGTGTGGGAAAATGCTGATTTCCATCAAAAGGAGCTTTGGGAGCAGACTTATAGCCGGGTTCAAGCAGAGGAGCAGTTTCAAATATGGTTAGGACAATAACAATTGATCTGTGCCTTTCCTTTCCCATGTTGCACTGCCACAGAGCCTGGGCCTGCTGCTTTCTGTGGCAGCTAATGCTCCTTTTAGACTCGTAACAGATGGACTCGTAAGTCTCTCTGTCTCTCTCTCTCTCTCGCTCTCTCTCTCTCTCTCTCTCTCTCTGTGTCTTTATCAACATGTCACGATTCAGTGCCGGTCGTGGCTTGTTTTTTAACTCCGGATCATCTACGTCTGGAATGCGAGGAATGACTGTATCGCCAACTGTTAAAAAGCCACATAGTAATGAAACATGTCATTACAAGGATTATCACCTTTCCCACATTACTGTCTGGCGTGCGTGAATGCGGAAGCTCATGTAGCATTTAACAGCGCAGTAAAAAAACCAGCAAAATTACTGTCCTATTTATGACCATAAATATTCCTTCACTTAGGTCTAGTCCTGTTAAAACTTGCATAATAATGTTAAATGTAATGAGTAGCTCTGATGTGCTTCTGGATTCCACACTTTTAGCGCTCACATGACTCTGGCAGCTTATACCTCAAATACAGCATGCTCAGGCCGCAGTGGCGAAAGAACCTAAAAGCACTAAGAGAGCTGGCCGGCAATTACTGCAAAATTTCCCGCAAAAGTTAAGATGAGATTTACAGGCCATCGCCGTAAATTGTCCAGCAGGATAGGCCAGAGAGGGAGATACAGTAGAGAGCGAAATGGAAGACGAAAAAGGAAAAGTAAGAAATATTGACAGCGGCTGAGATTGAGAGCCGGCAGCCAGAGGCGGTGTGGACGGCCTGGCCATCCGCTGAGAGCAGCTACTCGTTTCATCAAGTCAATTATTTCAGCACTGCAGGTCCTCCAGCGTACTGCATAGACAGGTCAATTAGCCTGCGTGCTCCATCTGAGCAGCGTTGGAGGGGTCATACAAAAAAGAAGAAGAAGAAGAAGAAAAAAAAAAAGAAGATTTTCCTGTCTTTCCTGAAGTTTAATGAAGACCTTGGTAACAAAGGGATGACCTTAACCAACTCTGACATTGCTCATGTTCCTGCAGGGCTTATGTATGTGTATGTGTTTGTGTGTAACGTCCCAGTCTATTACCTGCTACATTTCATTAGTCCTAAGGTGGAGACATCTACAGCATCGATCCGGCTTATTTACATTTTAAAAGAGAGGTCTTGTTTTTAACAGCAATAGACAGAGCGCGCGTTCTTTTGATCTGCTTACTTCAGCACGTCTAATTACCCACCTCCGCCCATAATTAGACCCCCTGCTAGTTAATACAAGGTTATTATGAGCTATTTTACATTTGGACCACCAAAGATTCTGCATACTGTAGGCTTCTACAAATCAAAGGCCTTGGTTAGATGATTGGGTCTAGCAGTTATATGTCTTTAAGAACCCTTGCTATTAAGCTGTACTTTAGCATTTTCTTGAGATGTGTAGGAAAGTACTGTAGCTTAGGGTAACGGAGCACATTAGCACTGCGAGGCTATATTTTGATCATAAGATTCGATCAGACAGCTCATCACCATGAAGGTTTCAGGTATGCCAGAAATGTATGCTGCAGCTGAGTCAGCCTAGTGTATTGACCAGCTTCATCGACAAAGGATGCTCCATTCCCGAGTGATCTTTTAAATTCCGCCCCAAAGTGAAGAAAAGCTGTGTCTTGTTAAAATATGAACACAACTTTTGTGGCCTTCAGTCATTTAGATTTTTTAGCACGTTTGCAAAGCAGGGGCAGAAGTACATATTGTAATGTAATATACTGTATGGTACTGTGCAAAAGACTTGAGCCACCCCTCATTTCCTTATATTGAATTAAAAGAAATAAAATCATGTAGAATAAATGAAAGAAATGAGAATGTTTTTTTTACTATGACAGGCTGTGAAAGTGCCTAAAGATACAGTACAGTTTTCAAATTGGTTATTTATGTAACAACCATAGCAGCAACCTCATTTCCCCTCTCATCTATTCCAGCCACTCAGCAGTCAGTATCACCAGTACACTAATCACCAGTCTGATCATCTCTCATCATCTGCACCGGTTTATCACTGGTTCTTGCCTAGATGAAGTCAGATGGTTTTTAATGCCTGGATGATTCATAGATCACTTCCTCTGAAGCTGCTTAAGTACTGGGACTGGACTGAAAATTTGAGCCAAAAAAAGACATTTAAGACGCCTGAATAACTATTTCTCAAAATGACATTAAAATCTAAGGAAGTCAGGCTCTTTTGAAGCAAAGTATTGAGAAATATGGGACGGCTCAAAACTTTTGCACAGAACGGTCTATTAAAATGTAATTTCTTTTATTGTGTTGAAAGAAACCTGGATATAAATGGTCCACTTGTGTAGAGTAGCATTATCTGAGGCAAGAGGTATTCTGTAGTAGTTAACTGTTATTGCAGGTGAAGATTTCCTTTTTTTTTTTTTTTCCTTTTTGACATGGCCATTTTGCATGATTTAATACAATGGATGTGCCACTGTAAAAGAGTGCTTCCAAGAAGCCACCAAGCTAGACTGCAGCTCTGACTTTGGAAGGCAGTTAGTATTATTTATTGCCTGTCAGAGGCGAGAAATGTGCCACTGAAGGCTGGATGACTATATATTAATGGAAACAGAGGTACAATTACCCCAGGTAGGCTTATAACCTGGACTGTGTTGAGCGTGAAGTTGTAGTACAGTATATGGTTTGTGTCTATGTGCTTGACTGGGTTTCCAGAAATGGCCATCATGTGTTCCGACCAAAAAAAAAAATAATAATAATAATTATTATATCTATATATCTATATATATCTATATCTATATATAGATATATAAATAATTAAATAGATAATACTGATAACACACGCACAGGTTAAAATGGCAGTTATTTAGGTCTTCACAGACCCATGCATTTATTGGCGTCAAGGAATGTGTTCTGTCATACCAAGTCCAGTTCTATTGCACAAATATTTGCTCATTTTCTTTTTCAGGCAGAAAGGGAGAAAGAGAGTAAATGTCATAAATTCTCTTGGATCTCTTGGAAAGTTAAACAGCACCGCGTCCTTGCCGTTTATTGATCAGCTCGTTGGTGTCTTGACAGCAGTGCTGTAATACCTATTTCTTTTCTTTTAATGTCACATTGCTCTGGGGATGTTTGTATGAACGGAGTCCTTCTCCGTTTGGAACAAGTCAATGCTTCCTGTAATCTGGCTTGCACACGTGGTAGGCCAAGCCATCAGTACAGGAGAACACCAGATGAATGAGGCAAAAGAAAGATTGAGTTGGGGTTGAACAATGCCTCCTTTTACAATGTCCTCCCTTCTCCTGGAGATTGCACTTGCCCGTCATCACGGAGATGATTACGAGGTTCAGTATAAATGCTGCGCAACAGCCGCACCCACTGAATGATGGAATAACCGGTGGCTCTGCCGTCAGACAATGGAATACAAAAAATTGTCATTTTGTATTTTGTCATGACTGGAATGATTGGCCAGTCATACAGGTCAGGTCAGACTCATCGCTTTGACGAATATGTTGTAAATCACAGCCGAGACAAGATGCAGTTTCTAGTTACAAGCCTTAATTAAGCTTTACAAACTATCACTTACTGTCTGGACAGATGGAGGCATAAACACGCTGATGGTTGATACTGATGCGCATGCTGTCATTGTTTTGGTATTTTAACCAGAGACAGAATCCATTAACTTGCCTGGGCTCAGTTCAGATGACCGGAGTATCTCTGTTGGGAGTTTGTGAAATATCCTATTTAAGAGGGACTGCTGAATGTCACAGATGGTACAACTGCTCCTCTGAAAGAGTCAATACTGGATACATCTCCCTCTGGAGAGAGAGAGCAAAGTGATTTTGTTCAGAGCGCTCGGAACTCTTAACCTTGCCTCTCAGAGGAGAGGTCCCGCATGCCAAGGCTCTGTTTAAAAATTCAAGAACGAAAATAAAGGATTAGGTTGAGTCAAGAGGATCAAATCACAGAGCTAAGTTGTTACACTGCTTTTTACCCGAGCACCATCCCCACCTCATCCAGGGTGGCCAGAACACTGTGGATTCATATACATTTTTTAAATATATTCTTACAAGCCCAAGATGGCTTTGAAACTAACAACAAAAGACTGAACTGAATCACATTTAGCGCCACTCGACTTTGGGCTCTTCTGAGGTCAGACGTCTATCAGATTCTGCCCAGAACAATGTTGTCCTAAAGGCGAAAATCAGCTCCGCATGCAACAACATCAGTTCTGATACATTAGGAATTGTATAAAGTGATGCAAAGTCAGAGGCTGTCAATTTGCGCATTTGCTTCAGTTTCTACCTTTTTAAATACATTTTCGTCTATGAATCCAGAGTTTTGAGCCACCTTTTATAAACCACTGCGATTCACATGCTGGTCATGATGACTTTTTTTTTTTTTTTTTTTTTATACGAATGGATCCTTGTTTCCTTCCTGTGCTGTGCTGTTCCGCAGGGCCGACTGTTCTGTGTAAATGAATGTGAAATATGTTCTGTTATGAAGCAGAACTTGCACAGTGTGAAGTTTACAGTGTTGAACCCGGATGCTTCACTAGACTCAATATGCTAGACGGCATTAGAGTTGATGAGGGATGAACAATAACAGTGTGTTCATTACTGCTGCACACACACACTGACAATTTCTATCTCGCTTTCTTCTTCCTCATCTTCCTCTCCTTGCCTCTCTCAGTATAGTAATGTGGCTTTCCTCACCCAGGGTTCTGGGATTCATGCTGGTACTGATTATTTTCACTCGACAACGGGTAACTTCTGCAACCTTTAAAGTCGATTTTAATAGCGAAATACTTCAAGATTTGAAATTGGAACGCTCAGACTACCGCAAACAGAAATTACGATGATCACGGCTCTATGAGCCATCTAAAAGACTAATTTAACCAATTATATGCCGTTGTACACTCCAGGCTTTAAGCTATTACCAATTTAACCATTATGCATTGTTATAAAGCTTCCCGCAAGCCTTTAAGCTCCTAAAATGTCTTCATATTTGAGGCTTAATACCACAAACATCCTGTCTGCTTTCAGCCTGTTAACCCTCTAGCAACATTTATTGCTTTAGATACCTGACAAATGACCAAGACACAAATCCTCTCTTATATCCAACCACTCCACCCTAAATACCCTTATCAAATACACAGGGAATTTACAATAGCCATAAAAGTCTCCGAGATAACCACTATACTTAATCAACCTTCACATTATTTACGAGTCCACACTGAACAGTGAACACAGGAGACTGCTAAGCGTGGATAAAATGTTCGGTTAAGAAAAAAAAAAAAGCTCCATTTTGTGAAAGCATTATGACTCAATGTCTCCCATGATGGTGGAAATAATAGGAATTCTGTTCATGGTCAATGCTAATAGTGTAGCTACAATGCAATTTTAATCCTAGTTCATCTTTTCTTTTTCAATTTACTAATGTTTCTGAAAGAAATGCTGTTACCATCTTGTTTCTACTGTCATTACATTTACCCACCTATAAAAGAAACTGTATAAAATCACTGCGCTACATATCTTCATTAGCATTTATTATTAGTTTCCCAGTTTCCTAGCACCAATTCTTTTCCCATATTTAACCATTTAAACAAAGAACAAATCACGTTTTTTCTTCATTTTGTCAAAGTCTTCTTATTTAACATTAAAACCACCTGAGCGTGGCTCTGCAGGGTCTCTGTGGGTGTCCTGTTGTGTCTGGAACCAGAACGTTGGTAGTGGATCCTTTGGGTGCTGTGGGTTATGAGGTGGATCCTCCATAGATCTGACTTATTTGTCCAGTGGTGCTTGATTGGATTGGGAACTGAATCCTTGTCGCAGCCTTGGGCTCTTTGCCTGCTGGGGAAGCAGGAGTGTGTGGCAGGCTTTGGTGCACTGACTGTTCTTTTGCCATTTTTTCATTGCCAGCATTGACTTTTCTTACAGTTTGTGCTGCATTGGCTTTCCTGTGGGATCAGACCAGACGGGCTAAGCTTTGCTCCCCATGGGCATGGGTGAGACTTGGGTACTCATGATCCTGTCACCAGTTGTATAACTGGTGTATAATTGGTGTTGTTTACTTCACCTGATGGTGGTGGTTTTAAGCTTGATTGGTGTACATTTCTCTGGTTGTTCTTTCACCAGGCCTGCATAGCTTATGAAACATTCCTAGCTAATTCTTCCGTTTAGCTAGGAATGTTTTATAAGCTATGCTTATGAAACTAAGCTTATGCTTAGTTACATATTTAAGACAGCATTAAATGTGCTAGATCTAATGTTCAGTTTGATTCACATGTTTCTTAGTTGCTAACACTACTGTTGTTTTTATCACTACAGCATTTCCTTTGTTTTATATAAAAGCAATGTTAGCTTGGTTAATTGTTAGCCATTTTCATTAGCTCGCTTCCATACAAGCTCACAAGTTTAACCATTTAAGCTAAATTGTTTTTATATTTCCATGTCAAAGCTTTATTGAAATACATTTTTCAATCTTGTAATATAATCAATTAATGTATTCCTCTAAATGTTCGTATTTCAGGCTTGTTAACTACTGTAGCTTCTTACCTTTAATGCTAACGACCAGTATTTTTGAATTAGCATGTTAGTGTATTTCTATACAAGTTTCTCTCAGTTATATCAATTATGCCTGACAATAAGTAAATCCAAATAGCTTCTGCATCCGGGAGAACTAATAAACAGGACATGTGGAGATGGTAAATTCTTTATTTATATATCTCTAAGCCTCAAATAATGAATTCCTCATCAAATCCCCAAAACTCCCATGCTGATGAACGTGTATGTTAAATACTCATAAATACTACTATACTCTGTAAACCTTCCCGCCGCTCGAATACAGCCTACAGCTATAGTCGCTTTTCATTTTTAAGCTTATTTATCTGGCTTTTCAAAGCTCGTTCACGGTGGGCCTAAAAACATTAAATTCTAGTTACCATCTGCTCGTTCACAGACACATGCTAAAACACACACACATACACACACCAATAGATAATAACTACTCTAATTTTAGAGCTAAGGTACCATCTGCGTGTGAGTGTTAAATGCTTGCCATCTATGAAAAAAATTGCTGTGTTAGCAATAAAACATTGCTAATGTTCAAACCTGAGGATCTCAATCTGATCAAACCTAATGATTCCTTTTTTAAGCGGGGTTTATATGGATGAAAGTAGGCTGGTCTGGTCAGGTAACGCGTACAAAATTCTGTCAGAGTTTCCGCTGGTGTGCTGACGGATAGCAGGAGCTACAAAGCTAAAACTTCTAACACAAGGCTAAACACCAAAGCCCTGTCTAATCCCTGAACAAGGGCACTACTTGATGTGTGGAACAAGGGCTTCTACCCTCTACATAGAGGACAAGCTTTCCATTGTATGCAATTTGGGTTTAAAACCCTGTTTATTATTCAAATTATTATTATTATTATTAATATTATTATTATTTTGCTGAGGCTATTTTAAAGTGGAATAAATTGGAAACATAAGGAGAAACTTAAACATTTACAGGGCAGTCCACTATCATGTTTTTTTTTTCTTCTTCTACTTCTTTTCTTCTCACCTTTTGGCTACGTATTACCAATAAGAATTTAAACCTCCTT
>JAQQZT010000009.1:12913151-12943620 GCA_030068275.1 Clarias platycephalus | reverse complement strand
TATATGTATAGTGTGTGTGTGTCTGTGTACATCTTTTTCAATTTCCTTTTCTGCAGTGCTTTATTTATGTTCTTACTTTGTTCTAGTCCGTGCTTCATTTTCGAAGTCAAGCAGGGAGCAGACACGCTCACACACGCACATAAAGTTTGCACCATACACTTTACACCATACCCTCATGCAGGATCTTGGCTGCATAAGAAAACAGATTCTCTGCCATCTTCAGTAAGGGCTTTAATAATTCTACCCAGCCTCCTGTCCGGCTGTGTTTCATTCTCGCTAATTGTTTTAGGCTGTGTCGTATTAAGAACCCTGTAATGTTCCAAATGAAGCACAGATCTACCCCCCCCCCCCGCCCCGCCCCCCACTTCCTCCGCATCCACCCCACCCCCACCCTCCCTAGTTTAAACGCCCTTTCTGTAGGTCTTACACAGATTACATCCTGCTGTCTCTACAAAAAAAAAGTGCCTCTACAGATGTGCTGAGGTTTCACTATACAAAACATAATAAGTACTGAAATGAACAATGGCACTCTTTTAATACAAAGTGAGCTTATCTTTCAAGAAAAACTGATACCAAGTAGTAGTAAAACTGCAAGAAAATCATGTTCACAGGAATTAAATAAAGTACACTGTGTGAAATAGTGGATCCTTGTAGAAGGTCAGTGTTCTCGAAGGAAAGGCTGGTTATCCATTCAGTGTGCTGGTTATTTAGACAAATAGTTGATGCACCAAATTCCTCGCCGTGTGCCATTCCCCCTTGATTTTTCATAATCGCTCAGCTACGCTAAATTGCCTCTTGATGTAAATTACAGTACATCGAGTACATTCTCGCCTCGTGCCCAGTCTTTGCAGTGTAGAGTAGACTTTTCATCCAGCACAACCCTAACCTGGATAAAGCTGAATGAATGAGAAGAATCCGCGTCGAACCTGCGATGGTGTTCTAGCTCTTTGTTTGCTCTGACGAAGACAGGCGATTAAAATTAGCCGGAAAACTCACAAATTCATCAGGCTATGGCTCCATCAGGGCCCTATTTCATCTTCAGCTGTTAATTCGAGGTTTGTTAACAGCAATGGCAGCCTCTGCTTGATGAGTCACAGGCTCGGGAGCACGGTTGATTTCCCAAGTGCTGACACCATCCCGCTTTCTCGCAGAATAGACTCTGGCCGCTTGACGCACCGCTTCAGTACGCCTGGAGTGCTGCTATTTCCTTTCCCTACCAGTAGTCTTATTTGAATATTGTTTGTTGTGCTCCTATAACTTCGTTCTAGTCATAACGTCGTTCGTCGTGCGTGACATCAGCCATCCGCGTTAGAAAGAAAGACGTTCACTGATATCCTATTCGACTCGTTTCCTTAACGAATCCTGTAGCTGTAAGCTGGCATGCTGTGCGTCAGCACTAATGTGATCATAATTTAACACTCCCTGAAATGCAGTGTCTCTCTCTTTTCTCTCGATTTTGGTCTACAGTCCGTAGGCTGTACATATTCCAGAGTTTAGTGAGCGCAACGCGACCCAGGGACAACACTAATGGGAGAACATTAGCATTATTGGAGGCGTATTGTGAGAGAGCAAATAGCGCTGCCTAAAGCCCTCCCACTGCTCCATACAAAACGCTGCAGGACTGCCAAGTCTGAGCTCTTTCTGCCTTTTCCTTATTAAGGAATAAGAAACAATACACTGAGCTGTGCAATCTGACGAATTCATTAGTCTGCCCGCAATCTGTCAAATGGAATAAATCTGTAGTGTCGAACTTGCTTCATTTTTTTTTTTTTAATTCTCTTCCTATTTTTCCTGAGAAGTCAGTGAAGACCCGGAGTGTCGACGTTTAATCTGTCAGCTGTGAAGGAATGAACGGAAAAGCGTTCCCCGTCAGGTCATTGTGCCCTGTGTGCTCAGGTGTGTCGCAAGAGTGATAAGCCAGTCTTTCTCCGACACAGAGTGAGCAAACACACGCCCACCCACACACACATTCCTACAGGCGCGCAGGCGCAAAAAACAGACACACACAAACACACACACACACACACACATCCCACTTCAGAATCGAAACGCTCGCGAGAAACGTTTTTGAAAAGGTCAGCACCCGGCTCCTAAATTGAAAGGAGATTGCAATCAGTCACGCGGCGGGTGTGTGAACAGTCCTCACACGCGCGCTTTCACTCTCCACGGTTAAGGGGTCTTTCATCTCAGTAGTGTTCTGATACACACTTCCATTAAGCCGGACCGTATCCAATCCATCCCCTGCTAATGAGGACATTTTTGTGGGGGGCCTTTTGTGTGAATTGTTTTTTTTTTCCCCATGTTAAAAGTAAATAGTTTAAAAGAGTTTGACTTGGGGAGGGGGGGTCAAAAGCAGGAGCTGATGATTGGGTATGATTTATTTCATGTAATTGATGTTGATTACCATGGCGACGATGATGATAGATGTTGTGGATATTATCTGCCGATCACTCTTTATAGCGATATAACTGCGCTACAGGACAGCGAGAGGTGAAGCATATCAAATGGTCACAAACAAGTACTGTAGTACTATGGTAATATGATGACTTGACTATTTGACAGATGATGGTATATATATATACACTGTGAACTTACTAAGGACATATAAATAGATTTTATCTGCATTTAATGAAGGCACAATTTAACTAATTGAAAATGTCATTCCCTTATCAAGACTTTGATTTGAGCGTCTCATCATATAGAATTATAACTTAACACATGAAAGCTGTCACTTAGCAGGCAGAACGATAAAAAAAAAAGAAAGAAAGAAAGGAAAACAAATAAGCACTGGCCGTGTTTTGTAAATTCAGGACTAAAATACAGGCTGTGTCTGATTAAAGGGTCCTTCCTGCCCACGGCAACTTCGACGCTGCAGTTCCGGGCATCTGACAAAGAGGCTGATGAGTGCTGCGTTCCGCTCTTCACGCCTCGACACACTCTCCAAACACATCACCAGCCGAGAAAAGTGTTTGCATTCAGTCCTTGGAAAAAAACAACGGTGCCTTCATCTAATGCCCTCTCCTGTGAGCTAGCCTCCGTGAGGTCTCTTTAGCTTTTTCGAGGCACCTCCGGCACGTCTGTAATAGGGGAGCGTCTTTCGGTCCGGGGGTACCTGTAGAGGTGGTCTGTTGTTCAAACAGCGTTCTGTAGACACAGGTGGGCCCTGGAGTGTACACAACGCCCGCCGTCTGCACCTGTTTTCCCTGTCTGCCTCCATTCTGTTAGGCGGATTTATTATTAAACCGTGCGCTTTAATTTCGCAGTCTGCCTTCATCTCTTGAGAAAGCTGCTGCTTCTGTCTGAGCAGGCATGAAGCTCATTCGATTCCTAATTGAGCTGCACAAGAATTGTCAGCTTGGTATTGCAGAAAGCAGAAGGCGACTATATTCTCTTATTCAGGACGACTGTGAATTCGAATCGATTTGATTGCACGCCTCTGGTCCATCCTGAACTCTGTAGAAGGCTATCGGCAGGTTGTTGGATTTGTGTGTGTGTGTGTGTGTGTGTGTGTGTGTAGTGTCAGGATTCTCTGTCTGTATTGCTGCCTCTCGGCTACCATTAAAATCATTGTCATAATGACAGGCTTTGTGGAGAACACTCTAAAAGAGTGTCTGTGTGTTTGTGCATGCTGAAGTGTTCTGGTGTGGCCGGAACGTGAAGCTCGTTTGGTCATGCTCTTTGTCTTTTTTTTTTCTTTTCTTTTTTTTGTGGTAAGAGAAATGCCAAGAGCTGATGGAAGTGGCTGAAGCACAAAGCCTGTATAACCCTACAAAATTTTCATTCATCTCCCGAAAATGACCACACCGCTCAGCGCAGCGCCTCGTCACCATGACAACCTGGGAACTTTCCGCTTTAACAGAGGACGGGGAGTTTCTATTAAACACCGCTTCCAATTTTCACACGACTCGAATGAAATTGCGGAGTTTGGCCAAGGCTATGATGGCGAGCTCCTCATCAGTCTTCTGAAATACATTTACGCTGCATTCCTGATTCGTTTAAAAGCTGCAGTTCAAAGTCATTTTGTAGGTATTTTAAACCCTCTCTTAACCCGTAACCGAAGCGCCGTCCTCTTTTGAACACGCATGAGACGGGACGGGGGTCTCAGCAGAGACACCAGCGTCTCGTTTACTGGTTAACCACAGCTGCGTTTGTGATTTTTAGTTTGTTTTTTGCCTGAAATGGAAATTAGATTCATCCAACAGAAAAGGCAAGTGGATCCAAGACTTGAAAACCACTGTCTCTGGTTGCGGTCACTGTCTCTTCTTAAGGATTGCACTTCTGTAACTGTAAACTTCTTGCTCCAGGAGAAAAAACAAACAGGAGGTCTTTTTGGCTGGTATGAAAAAATAAAGAGAAACCGCTTATTTTGGTAATGTTTCTTAGTGCACATCTAAAAGAAAAAAAGGCATTCACTAGGGGTTTTGTGGCAAATTTTCATGGAGGTTTTTTTTAAATTCTTTCTTCTCTCTCTCTCTCTCTCTCTGCATGTTAGAGCGTTCTTGTTAGCAGTGTTGGCAGCTCTGTATCTGGTGCCTGAGCTCATTTCTGGCCTGGAAAATGTAAACAGGAGCCTGAAGTGAAGAAACTAAAGCTATGGCAGTGTTGCAAATCACAGATATCTTTGAAAACACAAAGCTGTGTTGTGCTGCTTCCTTGCAAACCTACAGTATATCTATGTAAATTAAAGAAAAGAAAAGGTTGTTTTTTTTCCCCCGGTACTTTGGTCAGAACTCGCTCTTTCGATGATGTCTTTACGTTTCATACTGTACATCGGCGGACCTGAAACCAGACTGCCTGTATGTCCGTCTGTGACTGTATGTCTCTCCAGACAGATTTTGTCCCAGCATCACGCAAAACCGTCTGGACAGAATTTAATGAAACGTTGGCCGTACTGTGGACGAAATGTTGACGTTCTGAGCAATTATGAGCCAGATTATGTCACAGCATCTAGCATTTTCAACGAATATAGTGCTTTCTCAGGCGGCACGGTGGTGTACTGGCTCGATTCCCGTCTCTGTGTGCATGGAGTTTGCATGTTCTCCCCGTGCTTGGTGGGTTTCCTCCGGGTACTATGGTTTCCTCCAACAGTCCAAAGACATGCAGATTAGACTAATTGGCGTTCCCAAATTTTCCGGAGTGTGTGTGGCCTGCGATGGATTGGCACGTGCAGGGTGTACCCCGCCTCGTGCCCTAAGTCTCCTGGGATAGGCTCCAGGCCCTCCGCGACCCTGAATACAGGACAAAGCGGTATAGACAATGAGTGGGTGAATGAGTGATGGTGCTTTCTGCTTTGAATTGGGCGTGGCTATACGACAGAGCCAATCAACGTGATAGTCCATCCAGGGGAGTGAGCGGTACTGGAGACGTGCAGAATGCCGTGTTACTTTACCGGCACAACATCCTTAGGAAACGCTCTGACCGCAGCGCTTTTGCTGTGTGAGGATGTTGTGCAGCTTGTAACAGATACACCCTGTAGCAGAAGTTTGTTGTAGAAGGCAATTTTGTAATTAGCTTAGTGTCCACTCGAGATCACTGCTGATAGTGACTCTCGGGTCTGTGAAGCTGCTGAAGCGCACCACAGCATCCCCTCTGATGTGTGAATGGATGTGCAGTCTGCTTCCTGGTACATGAAATCAGTGACCAGACTTCTTGACTCTTGCCGAGAGCCAAATAGAGAGGCAAATGATTGTCCTGACACCACTTAGATCTTCTGCCTTAAAGTCTCGCAAGATCAGGTCTATTATGACCGTGTCATCGGAGCCCTTCTGATCATGCAGTAATAAAGGCTCCAGGAGAAGCATGTGGGATTCCAAATAGTGGGGGGAAAAAAAAAGGGACAGTAGATCTAATGTTGGCTTTAAAGTTTCAGACCTGAATAATCATTCCATTCTTTCTCTTTTGTGTCACATTTCAGCAAGCAGCACGGAGAAGGTCATCGCCATGTACGGCGACACCATCAAGGTGCCTTGCAACAATGGCGACAACAAGCCAGTAGATCTGATGTTCACCAAATGGAAACACGTAAGTGCTCTTCTTGTCTGAATTCGTCAGTTCTGGATCACCGGTGTCCCACTGTCATGTCTCAGCAAAAAACCAACAACATTGTTGAAGTGTGAAGAGATGAATAAGCGGTTTACACAGACCTGTACACTGTTACAGAGCCCCAGAAATGCTGTTCTGCTGACAGAGTATTATAAGTCAGCTCAGGACAGAGGCAGTGAAGGAGCTCCGGTGTATGACAGATTGGTAATAGTCGCGCTTTTATGTTATTCTCTTTAGTCAAGTGAGAACGGCACTTCAGGAGACATCTTGGTGAAGCAGGCGCAGAAGGATGAAGCAAAGATCACAGCCACAGACACCTATAAGTCCCGTGCTAGCATCGGGCCTGACTCCAGCCTGCAAATCAGCCACGCGGTGCTCGATGACCAGAGAATCTTCACCTGCATGGTGGTCTCCATGTCTAATCTCAACGAATACCCTGTTGAAGTTGAAGTGCACAGTGAGTACAGCTTTCTAAATGTGCATGCATCATTTAAATTACAGTAATAATAAATCTTCCACTGGAAGAAACAAAACCAATGTATCTTCTTAACAACTTAAGATGTATAGTGCGAAAGGAAAGTTTTTTTATGTGACATTTGACCTTCATTTTAAAAGGGATTTAATTGTTTCTTCAGAAGTAAGAACATAAGAACAGTATTCAGACCCTTTGTTTTGACACTTGCAATTGAGCTCTGGTGCATCCTACTCTTATCAATTGTCCTTGAGATGCATCTACAACTTAATTGGGGTCTACATGTGTCAAATTGTATCCACTGCACATAATTAGGAAAGGCATACACAGCTGTCTATACAGTATATAAGGTCTCACAGTTGATTCAGTACAGTATGTCAGAGTGAAAACAAAGCCATGAGGTTGAGAGAATGATCTCAATCCTGCGAGACAGGATTGTGTCAAGACACAAGATCTGGGGAAGAATACAAGAAACCTTCCGCACAAGAGCAGGATAGCCTACATCATTCTCAAATGGAAGAGGTTCGGAACAAGCGACAGATCTGACCACCCAGCCAAACCTAGTAATGCGAGATGAAGGGCTTTGGTCATAGAGGTAACCAAGAACCCAAGGGTCACTATAAATGAGATCAAGAGTTCCTTTGTGGAGTTGAGAGAGCATTACAGAAGGACAACCATCGCCGCAGCTCTCCACCAATCAGGTCTATATGGTAGAGTGGCCAGAATGAAGGCCAGCCTGCTGGGAGTTTGCCAAAAAGCACCTGAAGGGCTAAATCCCTCTGGTGTGATGACACAAACATTGAACCATTTGGAATCAGGAAATCAGGCACTGATCATCACCTTATTAAAACCATCCCCATAGACAAACACAGTGGTGGCTTCATCATGCTGTGTGGATGTGGGACTGGGACTGGGACTGGAAGACTAGTCAGTATAGAGAGAAAAATAGATGACTATTTTTCAATAGAGCTATCCTGAGTAAAAACCTTCTCCAGAGTGCTCAGGATCTCAGGCTAGGGTGGTGGTTTACATTTCAACAAGACGACAAACGAATACTTCCAAAGAAACACAGGCTTTGCTTTTGTACAACTCTGTGCACGTCCTGGATCTGAACCCGATAGAGCGTCCCTGAAGAGGCCTGCAAATGGCTGTGCACTGATGCCGCCCATCCAGCCTTTTCAAGCTCAACGATTCTGCCAAGAAGAATGGAAGGAACGTTCAAAAGAATGGTGTGCTACGCTTGTAGCATCGTTTCCAACCCAAGACTTGGGTCTGTCATTGCCGCCAAAGGTGCTTTAACCGAGCACTTAATGACGGGTCAAAACGTGGAAAACTTGAAAGAGTTTGAAAAACTTTGTCAGCATTACAGTACACAGCTGGCTTGGTGCATACACTGGAGTTCGAAAGGCCGCCGTGGAAGTAAAATGCTTCTAAAGTTCTAAGAGGCAACATGCCAAGTTGGAGAGTCAGTGTCCCTGATGTGCTAAGAATGATTCACCAGTGTAATAACAACTTGTCAGTAGTGGTCCCATTGAACTGATGGACGGGTTAAAAGGGAAGCTGACAAATTGTGCATAGCAGCAGGATAGACTCCAGTTCAGTAATTATATAGCTGGATAGTGACCTAAATGGGACCTAGGTTTCGCCAATAAAACGGCCATTGTAGACTGAGTGGGTAAAAGGTACGTACATTGGTATTGTGTGAATTGTGATGTGGAGTGTCAGTGAATTCGTTCTTTTATAATTCTCAGAGAGACCATCAGCACCTGAATTCAGGAACAAAGCGAGTCGGCTGGATGACGGCAAACTGACGCCGGTGAGTGCTTTAAAGTGGCGCGCTTCAGGATCTGTGTTAGCTGGCACTGTGTAAAACAAAACAATTACAACCCTGCATTAAATCTTGCAAGGATTTTTTTTATGCAACATTTTATATCAACCAGCCATAAACATAAAACACACCTGCGTGGCATCTTCCTATCTGGTAGCTCAGGGTATATTTCAGGCAGATCAGCATACATTCAGTAAACACACACACACACACACATACTGTAGACAACATAGATCGTGTTAATAGAAGTAGTACTGTTCCTGTGGTGATGTTCCTCTGCAGAAAACCAGAAAGCTAAGGCGGCAGCACAAAACGGCAGCTTGGGGATGTTCTGAACCACACAATAAGGGGAAAAAAGTGACATTACTTTATGAGGGTAGTAAAAGGGGATTAGTACCCTATACAGGCTCAGCTAAACTCTCTAGGCTGGGTTCCGTGGGGAAGCGGTTATACTGTAAGGGCTCAGATCTAAGGTCAGCTTGATCTTCAGAGGAATGTATGCGTTTTTAGGAGAGCGGACAAGAACAGAGGGCAGGTAGAACTGTTTTTTATTTTCATTTTTTTTTGATGGCCACCTCCTGAGATCTGTCATGTTTTAAGCACAACAACTTTGTAGAAAAAGGGCAAGTGCTCAACCTCGGAGCGGTTTATGGTAAAAACATTTAGCCTGTCTGATGCTGAAGCTTAACATACAGTAACAGAAGGAGGAGAGAGGAAAAGAGGAAGGTTATAGACTGACTATAAACAAAGGGTAGAATGTGCCATATTCAGATCTTCGTGTGTGTGTGTGTGTGTGTGTGTGTGTGTGTGTGTGTGTGTGTGTCTTTGTCTTCATCATGAGCCATTACAGTTCCATTGCACATTTGTGCCTGTACTTGAGGTAGCAGCCCTTCAGCAGTCCTTAAAATCTAGTTATGTATCTTAACAACATTCAGCTGAAATTAAGAACTTCAAAGGGTGTTCAAGTCCCACACCAGAACGTTTGATTATGCAGAATAACAGAACACTGTCATGAGAGTAAAAACTACATTTATTCTTGTATATAATCCCCTGCTACACCCAATGCACTTTTCCCAGCGTTTCGCTTGTGCTCGTATACCATCAAGGTAGAACGTTTTCACAGTACGCCGGGGTCATGAACACTTATGAAATTATGGCCTTCCAGGAACTCATTTAATGGTCCAAACATGTGGAAATGACTTGGAGCGAGGCCAGGACTGCACAGGGATGTGGCGCCCCTTGGCTAAGTTTACATTACAAGCTGCATTTCATTTACATTTTTTTTTTTTGATCAGATTGAATTTGCATGTCATGATGGTTCACGTTCATAATTACATTAAACTTTTATCTGACTCTAATGTGGTCACGTCTATCTTCTGAAATATACACATATGTGTAGAGTGATTCAATTTTGCTTTCACCATCTGGGCTAAAACACATTTTTTTTTCACATTTGTTTGTCCAATCATTCATTTCAAACAATGGGTGGATTTCAGCAAAAGTATGCCAGGGATTCGACTCTGGAGGACAGCAAGCGGTTAGTTGAGGTACAGGAGAAGGAAGAAAACCAGACACCTCGTTTTAGCTGTTTTAGTAGCTATTGCTAGCTCTGCTAATAAACCCCCGCGAATCCAGTGCGGTGATCCACCCATTCTCACTCGACCGCGTATTGAACACGTACCACATACAAAAGTGCCTCAGATCTCATCTGGAAAATGTGTGCGTTCATACTGTACAGCCCTAAAACTCAGATCTATGTCAGAGTGGGGTAAAAGAAATCAGAGTTGAGTCACTTCAGGCTGATAATGTAAACACAGCCTATGTCTGTAACAAGCATTTAGTATATTTCTTTCCCCTCTGAGAGTGTACGTGTTGTGCAGTGGAGTGATAATAGTTAGGAAGCTCGAGCATCTGTTGTTTTTATTAAATGCAGCTCCTCCTGTAATGGAGTTTTTACACATCTATTTTTTTTTCAGTGCATGAGGAGGAACGATAAATTGTATCTTCCTCCCTGCTCTTTGTTTTTGTTTTTTATTGCGATCATTTCAAAGCTCTACAGACTGTAGTGTAGGGTTACACCCGAAAGGACGAACTGAAACTAAGAGAGAGAGAGAGAGAAAGGAAAAGCACACTCATACTGTACACACACACACCCATCCTGATGACATCATCTTACTCGGTCATCTCAGCAATCTTCACTTGGGGGAAATTACCTACGAGCCCCAACAGCACCTGCAGTCAAAATCTGAAAGCTAGCTTATTTACGCAGACGGGCTACAGAAAGCCCCAGGGTTTCCCTGGCCAAAATCATTTATAGGTGAGGGTGCAGTTTAATTTAGGACACGTCACATGACAGGAATCTGTAACTGAAACTCCTAATATAGTATCTGTGTCATACAGGCTGGCTGGTGCGAAGGGAAGAAAATGAATAACACTTCCCGGATTAAAGATTCGTGAGTGTAGAAGTGGGGGAAAGGTTTTGGTTTGGTTACGCCTTAAAGATAAATATCGTGTGTGCGTGTGTGTGTTTCAGCTGGGAGAGTGTGTAGCTACCGGTGCAAACCCCCCAGCAGAAATCGTCTGGGTGAAGAATAACAAGTCACTAGAGGCAGACAACAAGCGTGAGTGTGAAATATTCAGTCATTCTCAGTTCGAGAGGAAGCTGTTGTATAAGGAAATATGAGTGGGTGTTATAATAGTCTGTAACAGCGGGTGTGTTCGGGCTGAATATATGACTGGCATGTTGTGTGTTTGTGTGAACAGTGATCATTATTAGTGCCTCTATAACGAAGGACTCAGTCACTGGTTTGTCCACCACCACCTCTCGGTTGCAGTACACAGCAGGGAAGCAGGATGCAACATCAAAGTTTGCATGTGTTGTAAAACACGTGACTGGACCTGACCAGATGTCTGCACCTGAAACCTTTAGCATCCACTGTAAGTACAACCCAGCATACACAAAAAGCCCCCCCCCCCCCCCAATGTTCTTTCAAGGATAAATAGACATGTAGACGTCCATAAATCTGTGCAAACATATGTGTACAACGTGCATGCAAGTACAGATGTTTAGTTTTATATTTGTCATGAAGTTACATCATCTGAAAGCTTGGACTGCATAACGAGAACTCCATTTTGGCAGTTTTGTGAGTATTTTTCAAAAGAAGCATAAGGCATTATAAAGCAGAATATTTTCTGTGCATGTTTGCTTTGAGTCACAAGGCTGTTAAAAAGCAAAAATGTAAATAAATAAAAAAAAATGTCAAAATATGATGGTAAACATGTTGCTGTCATATCTTACTGTATATCGGTATGGATTTTGCAAAACGCTATGAATCCCCAACAAAAATTTTGTCACAAACAATAAATAACACACCTGCTTCCCGCAGGTTCGTGTGTTCGTGCCTCTGTAACTATGCAATTCAATGGGGGCACTGGGGGCACTCGGGTTCGATTCCCAGTCACTGGATTCAGTTCTGAATAAAATGCGAGGGTTGCATCAGGAGGGGTATCCGGCGTAAAACCTGTGCCAAGCTTGAACGTGTGGACAGGATGGTCAGCTGTGGCGACCCCTTGTCAGGAGCAGTCGAAAGACTATGTCCATCAAACACATTTAGTTCTTTCACTCCAGCCGCTAATCTGCTCAGCCCATAGTGTCGCCTCACTGATCATGTAAAAAAGACGCGATGCAGTTGGCTCTTTATCCATGTGTAGGGTTTTACTACAGTATGTAATGTTATCATTCATGCCATTTTCTTATGAAGAATAATTCACTGTCACCCCGAGCCACCAGGTGTGGGGGCTCAGATCTCACCCCAGTCTATACAGTATATGAGGAGTTTGCATGTTCTTTTCGTGCTTTGTGAGTTTGCCACAAGTGCTCCAGTTTCCTCCCACAGTCCAAAGACATGCACTGTAGGTTGATTGGGGTTTGAAATTGCCCGCAGCGTATGATTGGGTGAGTGTGAGTGGTACAGTAAGTGATTGGCACCCCATACAAGGTGTATAATGCTTGTGCCCTGACTTCCCCCGGATAGACTCCGGCCCCCTTCTGGCCCTATTTAAGCAGTATGGAAAATGGATAGATGGAATAAAAATTCAAAAATGGAGTTTATTGCATTTCGCAGTCAAACTGTTCATTTCTTATTTTTCTTAATGATGACCAAATATGTTTTTTTCTCTCTTCCTTTTTTTTTTTGTTTGTTGCAATTGTCTGTTCATCTTTAAAGATCCTTTCAATTCTATGTTCTGTCTTGTTATTACATAAACTCCCACATGAAGCTTGACCTGCTACTGTCTGTTATCTGATGTGAAATCAATAAATAATGTTCTGGAAAAATGACATTTATTATACAGTACTGTGTAAAGGTCCGCACCAACCCTCATTTCTTCTTACCTTGCTTCCAAAGATCTAGACCTTCTTGTATTTTTTATGTTGTTTTGAGGAATAGTTATCTAGGCTTTTATCTAGATTTTGGCTCTCCTTTTCAGTCCAGTCCGTGTACCTGACCAGTTTCAGAACAATGCTCTTGTTTGTTGGGCCACACAATGACCTATGCATTATTCAAGCATAAAAAAGAACATTTAACCTAAGGCATAAACCAGTGAGAAACAGCCGCCGATGATGACAGACGATCAGGCTGGTGATTAGAATACTGATGATGCTGGATGCGGAGTGGTTGGAAGAGATGAGAGGGGAAATGAGGTTGCTGCTGAAGATGTTGGGTAAAAAAAAAAGCTATTTTTAAATGTATCTTTAGGAACTTTGCATCCTGGCACAGTAAAAAGAAAATTCCCATATTATTTATTTAATATAATCTACATAATTAAATTTATGATGAAGAAATGAGGGGTGGCTCAAGACTTTTGCACAGTATTGGATAACATTTTATCTTTGACATTCACATCAGGTTTATTACTTGTTAACCAGTGGCTGGAATCATTTACCTCTTTTCCCACCAAGGCGGAAGTTAGTTTGGAGTCGATGCTCAATTTCAAACCAGTTCTATGTTTTGTTTTTTTAAGACAGCCAAAGCACCAGACCTCAGATAGAAAAACCGGTTCCACGGCAGCACCAACACCTTGCTGGGCTAGAACAAAGAACGGCTTGTATCAGGGACTGGGAGCAGCCCAACTAAAAATCCGTGACTGACATCTTTAAAAAATGGATTCAATACGCAACAGACAACTCAAATGCTTTCTAGTAATGATAAAGCCAAAGCTGCTTGCAAAGTCATGTTTTGTTGTTGCAATTGCCGCTATCATTTTTTTGCAACTAGCTTTTTTTTTTTTCTTTTGACGCTGGCATCGCAGCTAGCATTGCTGGGAAAGCAGCGACGTAAACGGATGTATACGGTGACGTAATGACCTGACGCTCTAACAAAGCCAGATCTTAGGAGGTTTGCTATTGAACTAGCCAGACATGAACTAGCACCTGGTCCTTAAGGGGTCATCTTGAAATTTTGTGGGACAAGTACAGACAACAGAAGTGTAACTCTAGTGTAGGGACACAGGGAGGAGTTTTACACAGGGGTTTTACGTATGATGGATTTTAAGCATCATACGTTGGCACGCACTATTTAGTCACATCAAATAGTTTTTCTTTGAACAGATGATATGTTCAATATATTAAATAAAAAATGTGTAGTTTGACAGTTTTCTCCAAGATGACATTTATTTAACATTTATGGAAGGAGACTTGAGTGTAAAAGTTAGTAAGTTTCCTGACTTTAATAGTTCCTGTTATTGATTAAATTATATAGTCTTTTCCTCAACAGGATCTCATTTCTTATCTCTTTTGAAGTTAATGAGACAAAAAAAAAAAAGACTTTATGGGTTACATAAAAACCAGGAAGCATAGCTTCCTCTTTCCTGAAGACTGGAGTCATGTGTTTCATAACATCAAGCAGTTAAATGGTGCAATGTGTCATTCATTAATACAGTTAAAAATGTAATAGTCAGCAAATTACTGTGGTAAAGGAGGAACCTTTTTAAAACCAAAAGGCATTGAGTTACTGACCAGAAGGTCGGCAGGTCGATCCCCAGCTCCACCAGGTTGCCATTGTTGGGCCCTTGAACACGGCCCTCAACCCTTAATCTGAACTTCACTGTGTTGTAATGTATACATGACAAATAAAGGCTTAACTTTATTAACTCGAGCATGTTTAGTATTCTGTTTAGGAAAACCAGCATAAACCCAGCGCCAGCCAGGAGACACACGACACAAACACATAGAAATGGCAAGAAAATGATTAGCTCTGCTGAATACGCATGAATGAGAAGCCCCTGGGATAGCACTCTGTATCTGAAGCTAAATTTAAAGTTTACGCGATAAAAATCACAGGGACAGCACCAGAGACAGTTCGCAATTGCTGAATGTGTCAAGCTGATGCAGCACTTTTTCCACTTGCACTTTTTCCTCACGCCTTCATGCTCTGTCTGCCTCTATGATCATCCATCTTTCAGACCCCACTGAGAAGGTGAACCTGCAGGTTCTGTCTCCGGGCTCCATTAAGGAAGGCGATGATGTGACACTGAAATGCCAAGCGGATGGAAACCCTCCTCCTACCAGCTTCAACTTCCACATTAAGGTGAGATTGCTTTCCTCACACATGGCATAAAGAAGACACCCTCAACATGTACCGCCTTCTCTCGCGTTTGGTACCTCTGGGTTCATCTTTTATATCAGAGCATGGAAGGTTCAGGCATCAGTGTGTCAAGCATGAACAACTTAATACTGTACAGTCAGGGAGAGTGTTTTGTTTCACTGAGTTTTCTTTTTTTTTCACCTAAATCAAAAGAGAAATCGGAATAATCTGGAAGATTTACTGATTTGTTTAAGTGACTTGTTAATTTATCTTCAGGCTTTTTGGTCAGTTTCTTTATGTTATCTGTTGGTCTTTAAAACTTCCTCTTAACACATTCCATTTGATTTTTAAAGCTCTTCCTATTTTCTCGGACACTTTTTATTTTGCTGCGACTTCTCTGTTTTCCCAGTTCTATATTAACGCATATTTCTTCCGATCCTGTGTGCAGGGTAAGAAGGTCCCGGTAACCAACTCGGACGTCTACAAACTGCCCAGCATAAACCGAGCTGACTCCGGAGAATACAAGTGCTCTCTGATCGACAACGAAAACATGCAGGCTTCAGCAAACATCACCGTCACCTGTACGCGTGCCGATTCCTTTCATTCTTCTGTTCATGCCTTTCTACACCTCCACGTCTCTCTTTACCTGGCTCAGTGATATCGCAGCTTGCTTGAGACTCCTTCTCTTTAACAGATATACATGAACACATGAGAGACATGTCCCAGTGCATGATGGGAGATCTGGGACATTCTGGACAGTTAGACTTTGTGACTCAGGTTGAGTTAAAGTTAGACTACACTTTTACATGCAGTGCAGTCTTAATTACTCTCCATACTGTATGTGTTTGCTGGTGTGTGACGTCGCCGTCTCCGGTGAGCATTTCCGTCTCAATGAGGCATGTAAGGAGTGAGAAAAAAGAAAGCTTCCTCCTTGTGTGTCTCCCAAATGGAGCAAAAGAAAAGTGTTCACCCTGTTGTCCAGAGATCGCAAGTTTGGATCACGACAATGTCACAGCCAAGTGTGTCTGGGAGTCCATGAGAGTAAAAATGGCCATGCTGTCAGGGTGGGCGGGATTGCTTACTCTTTTTAAACTATTAACCACAGCAACACCAAGCTCATTTATACGGAAGAAGGATGCTTAGCGCTTTCCTCAAACTGTGTTATGCTGCCAAGTGACTGCAGAATAACCGAGCTTTGAATCACCTGTCTTGAAGGAAGCATGGCTTAGCATTTATTCTTCATGGTTAGTAGGTGCCGTATGACAGGGGAGTATGTGGGAGGGATTTTTGGCCAAAAACAAATTAGGGAGAAAACGAAATGTTCCCATGGAGGAAAAAAAAAAAAATGCACGCAGGATTTATGCAGCAGTTCTGACCTTGTGCATGCATTCGACTGATTTGGCTTTTTGGAAAACTAAAAGAGCGAAATGATTTACTTTTTCTTTCTTACAGAAGCCAAGGTTGGTTTAGGTGTAGGTCTGCACATACATAGTGTTATTTCGCTACAGTAATACAGTAAGTCTGTGGAAGGAACCCAAAAAAAACACAACAATAAAATTACAAATGCTTGGAGAAAGTGAGATTTAGTGAACCGATAAGCATGAGAGTTACACCTGCAGTGAGAAGATACAGTGTGAGGCATCTGTTCTTTGTCTCTCTGTTTCACCCTCAGTCTGTTTTATTGCTGCTGAGAGTAATGGGGCGTTCACATCGCCAAAGCCTGACTTATACAGTAATGTGTGGCGCTATGAATATTAATATAATAAAACACACAATTAAACTAAAAAGTGTAATGTATGAAAAATAGGAAAGGTGAAGTTTGTAACGTTTAAACCCTCGACCTTTTGATAATCAGATCAAACAGCTGTATGCAAAACTACTATCTGTATCGATTCCTTTCCTCTCCTCCTCCTGCTCATTACAGCTTCGATTACCATCCGCCAATAAAACTTCTCCCTGTTTCAGATCTGGACCTGAATGTCATTCCCACTGGAAAGATCCAGAAAATGGTTGGGGAGTCCTTGGAGGTAAAGGTTGACAAGAATTCCTCAAGTGAAGCCACAGTGGTCTGGACTAAGGTGAGAAGCTCTGTGCTCAAGTTCACCGGTTCAAACGCTCTCCATCTGCCAGTGTCACTCAGGTTAAAGCCTGGCGTTTATATGCATATTGTGCTTAATGAGAAACTTGCACCGATCAGACATGACCACCTGCCTGTTACTGAGTAGATCCCTGCCGCTTTTGCAAGCAAAACCGTGATGCATTGTGTGATCTGACACCTTTCTATCTGAGCCAGCATTAACCCTTTCAGCAGTTTGAGCTACAGAAGCTCTTCGTTTGGATCGGACTTAACGGGCCAGGCTTTACTCCCCATGTGCATCAGTGAGCCTTGGCCACCCATGACCCTGTCGCTAGTTCTCCGGTTTTCTGTTCTTGGATTACTTTTGGTACGTCCTGACACTGCAGACCAGGAGCATCTCACAAGAGCCGCAGATTTGGACTTGCCCCAACTCTAATTGTGTAACCATTACAATTTGTCCCTTGTCAAAATTGATCAAATCCTTACACTTGCTTCCAAAACATACTGTAAGCTTCAGGGACAAAATGTTCACTTGCTGCCTAATATATAGGCAGCCACTTCCAGGCACCGTTGTAATGAGATATTACTGTAACAAGGGCCAAATTGTGATGTCTAGACGTATGAGTCAGAGCAACTCCAAAACTACCGCTCTTGTCCGACGATTCCAGTCTGCAGTAGTCCAGCCTTACCGAAATGGTCAAAGGAAGGAAAACTGGTGAACCAGCGACAGGGTCATGGGTGGCCAAGGCTCACTGATGCGCGTTGCTGACCCAACAGAAGACCTTAAGAAAAGGTTAATGCTGGCTCCCATAGACATAGGAAGGCGGCAGAAGGCACCCGTGCATCGCTGTTTCCGTGCCAAAAGGGGAGAACTGAACAATATTTGGGGGGTCGTCATAACGTTATGGCTGTTCGGTGTACTGTACTGTGTGTATATACTGTACGCGGCAGTCATGTGATCACTCGGACAGTGAAACGCCTTATTCCGTGTATGTAAGCGGTTAAAACGTATCACGTGTTACAGCCTTGCCCGAATACTGCTGAATAGCTAAATAGATTTCTCTCCCGCAGAACAACGTCAAGCTGGACAAACTACCCAACTTCAGCTCTCTAACATACAACAACGCAGGTTTCTACATGTGTGAGGTGTCGGTAGCTGGAATCAAACGCAACGCCAGCTTCAAACTGGATGTGGAAGGTACAGTATGGGGGCGATCACACTTCACCTACACGCAGTCACACCAAAGGCGTCAACTCGCACCAAAGAAAACAACCACAGTTTACTTAACAGACAGATTATATATATATATACATGCAGATCTAAAATAAAAAAAATTTAAAAAGCCCGTAATTACAGTATAAGCCTTATTTACTGCTCGAATAGACACCTGTTTAAAGACGAAATATGCGAAAGTAATAACTGTACAATTATCTCTTTGCCCCTCACCTCTCTTTGTCTGTCTCTCTGTAATCTCCCTCTGTCTCTGTCTCCCTATCTGTCCTACAGGCATACCTGTGATTAAGAGTCTGAGAAAAGAGAGGAGCACAGATGGCAAAGCAAAGGTGGTGGTCTGTGAGGTTGAGGGATCACCGGAACCTGAAGTGTCCTGGAGTGTCAATGGAACCCATGTAAGTCTCAGCCTTTCTCTCTCTCTCTCTCTCTCTCTCTCTCTCTCTCTCCCTCCCTCTCTCTCTCTCGCACTACAGGACATCTTTAGGACTAGAAACCCACTGGGGATAGCTCCAGGATCCAATAATCTTCTAAAAATGTTAACACCCTTGACGTCTTTTGGAATAATTTTAAATCTCCTACTGAAGTCGCATTAAAGACGTCATAAAGCCCTCTAGTCTGTGTGTTTGCTGAATTAATATAAAACCATGATTAGTCTTACAGACAGTTAAAAAAACTACCATCAGATTTATGCTATTATAGACAAGAAGTGAATAAGAAGTGAATATGAATTATTTACAAAGATCGAAAATGATGTGTACGCATAATAGTGACTAGTGATTATCTGAAAGTTTCTCTCCGAGGGAAGTTATTTTCCTGTCAGTCATGATCGTACATAAATTCCGTCATGAAATCCTAATCAATAGCGATTATAACCTGATCCACGTATTACAGCGACCGAGCGTAATTTGCATCCGTTCATGATGCAGTTCCAAATGACAGAATAAGTGCTTTCATCCCGTCACGCTATATTTAGGATGCGCTGGTTCTGCTGCCAAAGCGAACAGGACGAGCGCAGTGGCTCCGACTGCAACTGTCTGGCTGGTGTTATTTCAGAAGGGGTTAATATTGCTATAGAGACTAAAGGACAGAGGGAGAGGGTGTTTTAAACTGTCAAAGCTGACTACCTGTCAAAACATTTATCAGTCTTCTACCAAGGTTTGTGTGTAAATGTTTGCATAAGCCAAACCTAATGCACGAATTTCCACCAGGTTTATTACAAAAGCTTCCGGAAGGCTTAGAAAGCCTTTTCTTTGCACTCGCATGCACTGTACTGTATGTGTTGAATGCCAATCACAGGTAAATTGCAGGCTGTGTGCAGGGCTCAGCTGATTTGGAGTCCAGGAATCTCCATAAAAAGCAAAGCTTAATGTCAAAATCTATTTCTTAGAAGTTGAAGTTATGTAAAGTCACGAGGAAAAGAAAATGGAGGCGATAAAAGATCTGCACTTTATACCGCTGATCGTGGACAGCAGGGAAACTGCTACTTTACAATACTTTTAAGCACCGACCGTCTGATCGGTTCAGAGTATTTCCACACGTCACACTGAGCCACTGCTGAATGTCAATATACTGTATAGGCAACTTTACCTTAACAGTGTATTTGTCGATGGACAGTCAGGTGAAGAAGTCTTGATGTTGAGTCATGTCTATCGGACAGGTCTGTTGGTTTTTTTTCTTACCTCCTTCGTCAGTCTGAGAATGGTTGGTTCGGGACCACAGATCGTAATCGTCTACTCCATATACTGTACACGCAAAAAAAAATTATAATTATTATTTGAACACCTTTAGCTTTGATTACAGCACGTGATGCGGTGGTCGGTTCATGTGTAAAAATGATTCCTTATGCGCCCAGAGCCACTCATTCACAGTTTGAGTCCTGGGAAATGCCTGCGTCATCAGCTGACTTCAATTTATTGCCTCATGACGCTGCTGAGCCTAGACCTGACCGACTGAAGCAACCTCACTGCCTCCAGAGGCTTGTACAGTGATCCGCATGATGGGTGCATTGCGTCATGTGCCCTGACACACCAGTCGCTCTGTAATAGGGTTAATCTGGACTCATCAGTACACACGACCTGTTTCCATCGCTCCAAGCCCTTTATGCATCGTCTTCGGATTAGAGTTTTTCTTACAGGCACCCAGATATTTAGTCCCAATCCCTTGAATAATCATCGCATCTTAACATCAGCTCATTTCTGTTGTTGATTTTCATACAATGCAAAGTTATCTCCATTCATGATTGTTTTTTGTTTGTCTTTTTGACCACATTTCCATGAACGTGGACAGTTGAGAGCCATCCTTCCAGGCTGTAAGAATGTCTTGGACAGTTCTTAACGCAGTTATTTTCTTCGCTTGATGCAGGCCAATAATTTGACCCTTCTCAAATGATGACCTGGTAGTGAATGAACGTTTTGTTTAATTGATACGTTATATTATAAGCTTACACATACAGTACGCTTTGGCGCACAAGTAGGATATGAACGTTTTGTTTGTTTGTTTCAAATTGTAAAGTTGAAAGTCCAATTTTTTTTCATCAAGTGTAATCCTGCTACAAACTATTTATAGCTGTTTCTGTTTCCATCCAGCTTTGTTCGATTAGCTTAACTTAATGTTTTCCGACTGTAGGAGGACCCCGGAGCATCCAGACTCTGACCACTAGATCATCGCGCCACCGAAAACAATAAGTGTTATCTTAAGCGCTCAGAGAACTCAAATAATAGAAACAACAACAACAACAACAAAAAATAGACCAACAGGAAATCGGACTCGCTGATTACACTGTGTGGGGAAACTGTTGAGGCGAGGCTTAAAATTGTCCAGCGACAAGAGATAAGTAGTGAAGAAGCCAGCTATCCATTCATTATACTGTACACCATGCGCACTTTGTAGTTACAGAAGAACAGCAGCAGTAGGGTTGCATCAGGCAGCAGCAGGGTGCACGGGTTCACTCGGTGCAGGGAAACTCGCTGGAACTTTATAGTTTTGTTACAAGCTAAAGGCTCTCTTTGTTCCCATCCACAGGTAAAAGGACATGTTTAAACATTAGCTCAGTGATATAGAACGTGTGCTCGGGGAGGAAAGGAGAACTGTAGCACCATGTGATGTGGAGTTAATAGTAATTTAGACCTGTGAGTTTGTGTGTGAGACAGCAGCGTCACATTTACATAACATTTTTTTAAAAAGTTTGAATCATTTATTTAAGTCGGTTAACAGTGCATACAGTACACTACTGTATATGATCAAATATTTGTGGACACCTGACCATTATATTTGCATGTTCTTGTTGAACACCCTATTCCAGATTCCCCTGTTTTTGTGCTTACATATTCTAGCAAAGATATTCTAGCAGCACTGACACCATGTGACTGTGACGTTTTCGCTTTCCACATACACCGATCAGTCATAACATTCCAACAACTCAAAACATTATGAGCAACACTGTGCAGGTTTCACTTGTGATCCCGGGGCGGCTCTGGCTCCTCAGTGCATGACTCCATGACTGTGGTTTCTTGCATCAGGATGTTAGCAGCGGCTCCTTCGGGGGCTGAGGGCGAGTCAACAGTCTCGGACTCTTTACGTACCGGGCTGTGGTGCGCTGGATGTTCTGGTGCCTTTCTGTTTGACCTTTTTCAGCGATTTGTGCCGCATTGGCTTTGCTGTAGGATCAGACTAGACAGGCTGTCCTTTTGGCCCTCGCCGGCCTTGGGTGGTGTCACCAGTTTACTGATATATAATTGGTAAAAAATGTTAGTTATGTGGTGTTAACACACAGATATGGCAGATCGGTGTATTCGTACATACTGTTTGCGCATTAATAACAGCCTCTTTCAAGCTCCTTGTTGAAAGTGGGACTGTAGCACCTTTATGTTCTGCCATCCTGTGTAAATTGCACAGAGACAGATTTGGGGGGTTTGCAGTTGCTGTTGTACTTTCAAGCAGCCAGCCGAGGTAGTCACAGCGGCAAAACGAGATCTGTGCATAAGGGAGAGCTGGCATTGTGGAACACGGGGGTGGGGGGCTCCTGATGTGTCGAGACGTGCAACGTGTGCGTTTTATACAACAATAAACTGTAACCATTACAGGAACAAAAAAAAAACAAAGGAACTGACGCTGTTGTCACGGGGTGGCTTGGAGCATTCCTCAGGAGACTTTGGGCAAAAAAGCAGTGGACACCATGGACAGGGGGCCAATCCATCACAGGGCACTACGGAGAATGTGGGGGCACTAGTTAGTCTAATCTACATGTCTTTGTGTGGAAACCCACCCAGCATGGTGAGAACATGCAAACACTATGCACACAAATCAAACCCTCAATCCTGGAAGTGCAAGGCGACAGTGCTGAGCACTAAGCCTCCGTGCCGCCAAGTGAAGAACCAATGGCGAGTAAAAGCAGCGAGTTGTGACTTTGTAGCTCTGTGACAGTGATGTCCTGTACCAGATGTGATTTCCAGACATTCCAGATGTTTATAATATTCCAGAACACCACAGGACAAAGCACATACGTAACCAAGTTAATTGTCCTCTCAGTGTCCGAGCATGTCCTTCTGATGTTTTCAGTATAACGTCAGCCGGCAGAGTACGATCCGTGTTAGCTGGACACTTTCTCAGGCTGCTTTTTTCATTTTTCAAGCACTATTAGGTTTGTCATTGGTAATCACAAAGCTCCAACAGAACCGCTCACTTTAAGAAAATCTCGCGAATCGCAGACGCTGTGACTAATTATACCCACTCTGAGTAAACGCTGTAATACCCACGAGGCTGTATTAACCCGATTAAATGTCAATACTAGATTTTACTTCCCACCGGATGCAATCCTGTCTCGTCGTCTTCCTCCTCTCTCGCCCAGGTGTCTCGGCTGTGTACAGTGAGCTCCTGCTCGTGCTCAGCCTCATTATGATTTCACAACTGTATAATGAGGCGAGAAATACCTAATGGCTGTTGATTTCGGATCGGAGAGGAGGCATTCAGACTTTTGCGTGTGCGCGTCAGAGGCAGACCGAGCTGCATAATGTGCTGGAGAGCTCTACATGTGTGTGTGATAGAGAGAGAGAGAGAGAGAGAGAGCGAGCACTGAGAGTGTTCAACATGAGCTAAGCTGTCATTCTGTCACTCATTATCACATTCAACACCAAGTCAAAGGCAAGCCGTTGCTGCTTAACATTCTAACCCTGTCTTGCCTACTCGCACACACACGGACACAGATGTTTGGACCAAAACACAGTAACTCAAAGAGGCCATTTAATCCAACGTGGTGCGTTTTATCCTGCTCTAATGTTGCATATACATTTTACTATATATACATGTAGCTTATTCTCACACCGAGCCTGTTAAACACAGGTACACACACTAAACACACACCAAAACCCAGGGATTTCATTTTCTACATCATGCAACTGTGTGTATTTCAATGCTGCACAGAAATCTTGTCTCTCTCTGTAAGGTTGAGTAGGAAAGAGCCGGGACGATACCCAGATACGGAGAGCAAGGAGTATACTTGTTTTTTTTTTTCGTAGAGCAGTATAGTGATGGCATGAAAGCAGCAGGAGGCTGTGATCTGTTAGGGAGGAGTTTTTAATGTCTGTAATGGCTCTGATGCTGGAGGGGGTCGGTAATTGGAGAGCACGGTGCTGCGTGTGGTTTAATTGCAGGCTGATTATCAGCTCTTAGAAGTTCAGTCACATCGAGTTGTTGCCTATCTGTCCTTGCGTGTGTGTGTTTGTGATTTTCATTCACTTTGCCTGTGCAAAAAAAAAAGAAAAAAAACCCTGGATGAGAAATGTTATATGGCCCTCTAGTGGTCATTGTTTAAATTGTTTTATCCTCCAGCATTTTTAAACATGTCTGTGTGCGATTACTGCTACAGACAAGAACTGACACGTTCTTCCTGCCCTGAGAAAAGAGCCAACAAAATCACTGACTCAGAATTGACTTTTAGGAAAACGCCACTAGTTTGCGTTAATAAAAGTCTAAAATACATGGATGGAAAGTATATTAGACCAAATCGACCTGACAACCTCTAAAAAGATAAAAGATCAAACGGTGAAAACTCTTTTTTAAACACTACAGTAGGTCAGGACCAGTGTTGGGTGTAACACGGTACAAAGTAAGAGTACTCGGATGACTTTTTTGATGTAACGAGTAATCTAACGCGTTATGTCCGCCGTTTAAGTACTCAGTTATTTAGTTACTTTTTCAAAAATATAATCCATTATTCAGACAATTTATGTAATCTGTGTGCCAGACAGCAATGATTCCGTTAGCGTGTGTTTGTGTGAAAGTCGTCCTACAAGCCCCGCCCCCGATAACCCGCCCCTCTCTGTTATTCCTGCTGTTATACCCCTATCTCACCTGTGCGGTTTGACTAGGCGAGAAGAGACGAGCAGAAAGATGGAAACGTAATCGCAGCGCCAAAACTCGCGGTGAATCATGATGAACCGTACTTACAGCTACCGCGCGAAATAGGGGTATTAGTAGTTAACAGATTATGGGCCAAACTTCACGGAGTGATGATAATTCTAAAGGTCTTGACTAAAACAACATGCATGAGGAATCTCAGGAGTTTTCATTTTCTGCAGTGGAAAAGTACTCGAACTAGTTACTTTTATCAGAAAGTAACGCTGTAATGTAACTGATTACTTTTTAAAGACAGTAATTTAGTAACGTAATTAGTTACTTTAAAAAGTAACGTCCCCCAACACTGCTCAGGACTTGTTCGATCCCCAATGTGTTATGCTAAGAAATTAGAAATGAACTGCGTCTGTGTGTTCTCTTCCAGAGCCAGAGCCAATACAGCAACGGAGTAATCACTTATAAACTCACCGTGGTGCCCAGTGCCAACCTGACCGTCACCTGCCGGGTCTCTAACAGTCTAGGGACGGCCGCCATGGACATCGAAGTGCTATCCTGTAAGTATTGAAGGCTCTTGCTGTCTAGGACTGGGTGCATACTAACATACCACAGTGGCTCCTTCTGTCTAATCACTTCTCTCTTGGTGCCGCGCACACACATGCACAGGCCATAGCAGGTTACTGAGAAGAACATCTAGAAAACTTGAGGAAGGTCTAATTGTTTCAATTCTAGCAAAACTATATTTGGTAATATGAGGGGCGTTCAAGTTAAACTGGGACTTCTGTTGAAGTTTCGCCGTAAAAACTGATTTGTTCGCAGTAAGAAATCTGAATGGTGCAAATGTTAGAAATGTAAAGAAGCCTGTACTATACAGTATGTCCATGAATGAGGTGGCTCGGAGCCCACTGCACTCGTTCCCGTGAAGATTTAGCGAGTAGAAGGACTCATCCTTCAAAAATTGACTGGTAACTTGTAACCAACTTGAGGAAGAGACATACTGTACGTGTCTGTGGGAACTGTTCGCCATCACTATTTCTACATTACAAGAACTCAGCTTGAAGTTATCGCCACATTGGCAAGTGTTTTGGACCATTAAAGGAGTTCCTGGGAGGCTAGGGTGTCAGCCATGAAGCAGGCTGTACGATCATACAAGTGCATTAGTGTAGCAGTGGATTTTATATATATATATATATATATATAGGGAAATGCAGTTTAATCAGTCTGTTTGTTTATGGTGCGACGCCGCTCCCTACCGAAGTGGAATGTGGAGCAGAAGACTGGCAGGACACGGCATTTAAACAATCACCAGTCAGGTTACACAGTACTTCAGTGCTTATAAGCTACTTAAAGTATTCAAGAATACTTCAATACCTGTAAGAATCAGACAGTAACTTTTAGTGCTGTTGAATCCAATGAAGAATCACAAAACAAGCAACGCTAATCGCTCCGATCGTGTTCTGCAAGTCTAGTGTAAATGTTGGACTGCGTCGTGTATACTCAAACCAAGCCTGTCTGGCACCAACAAACGTGTTTTGGGTTGAACATTAACCGAAGCTCTCTATATAAACGCACGACATGCTTAATGCGCTGAGGTCGGTGGCTATGCTCTAGGTCTGAATTCTAGACTGTGTGGATGTAGAGTAGCAGCGCACTACAGGCTGGATCAGTATAATTGTTTTTCATGCAAGTTTGCTCAGGCTAAATGAAAATGAGGCACCGAGCCGTGTTTGACCTGCAGGGCTCGAGTCTGACACTAATCCAGACTCGTGCGGGTAACCTGAAAGAGGTCAGAGTATAATGCATACAGTAAGTGTGTATAGTGTGGATGAGTGGAAAGGTTGAAGAAAAGGTGAATGTACAGTATACAGTGTGTGTGTGTGTGTGTGTTTTGTGCTGAGGTCTCTCTCTCTCTCTAACATGTAATTATCACATACAGCATGAGTTAGTTTTTCCTTTTTCTGCTCGTCCTCGTGTTTTCTCTCTGTCTCCCTTCACATAATCTTTCTCGGCTCTGGTTTTCTGGATCTGGGGTGCTTGACTCTTCCTTCTGATCTGGTTTTCTGATCTTTCGCCTCTCAGGCCATCACAGCATGCTAGTAGCCTCCTCTTTACTAAAAGCTAGAAATGAGAAATGTGCAGTTTAATTCTGAATTCAATTTTTTTTATGGTTTTGCTTGGTTTTTTTTGTTGTTTTTTTTAAACCACAGTTTGGTGATGGGCTCAGTCAGAACCTCTGCCTTTAAAGTTAATTTGATTTCATATCTGATTTCAGTACATCCAGAGAAACCAGATTCCAGATCAGGTAAGACATTGATTTGTTTTGTCGGTCTTACAGTAGAGTAGATTATTCTTATTTATTACATGAAGTGTCCTGAAACGCTCCCTCTCAGTGTGTGAGTGTTCTGGAGCCCAGTTGATCTGAATGGGGTGTCAAGCATCCCGGCGTTATTATTTATTTTTCATTTCACTTTTATCCCCTAACTATTCATTGATGTTATTTAGTCCGCAGTAGAACCCTAATACCATTGAGCGGGTTCTCATGCGTCTGTTCGTCTCCACAGATGATGATGACGACAAGGCCAAGGTGATCGTGGGTGTGGTGGTGGGTCTCATCTTGGCAGCTGCACTAGTGGGCGTCATCTACTGGCTGTACATGAGGAGCAGGTATTCAACTCAATTCATTCTAGTTTTCCATGTACTGAGATTTTTATTCACAGAAATCCAGATGTGGATTTAGATTTCTGAGATGACATGAGGAAGGAAACTCGACAGGGACCAGACAGGGAATCCAAGGGGAAAGGAAAACAGTGTGTTGAAAGAATGTTCAGTATGCGCACACTGGACTTTTACTTTGGTCGTCTTCTTTTTGCGTAATCTTTCTATAGTTAAAAAGTGAATAATTCAGTTCAATTTGATTTGTATAGCGCTTTTAACAATCGTCATCGTCGCAAATCAAAAGAAAATTTGTATGAAATGTGAATGTGTATGAATCAAAATGACCAGATTGTCCCTGATGAGCAAGCCGAGGGAAAACTCCCTGAGATGGCAATAGGAAGGAACCTTGAGAGGAACCGGACTCAACAGGGAACCCATCCTCATCTGGGTGATAACGGATAGCAGGGATTGATCTGCAGTCATACTGTATGTTAGGCGGCTGGAGGTTCAGTATGATGTCTTTAAGTTAAAATGGAGTCCAGTTCGTTATTGAAGGCTCAGGTAGACTACAGGAAACTCCAGTCCTGAACCATCAAGCGACTGCAGTCACGAGTCCTCAGAGAAACAGCTTCATGGTCAGGACCGTCGTCATCGTAAAGTCACCACATGCTTCCCAAAAACAGAGCACACTGAGCATCCAGGCGACGAGATCTCAAACCAGAAGCGCGGCACCAGGACGACTCGGACAGGTCCGGAGGGCAGAGGGGGTCTGGATCACTGGCAGCGACATGTGTAGAGACACAGAGAGACAGGAAGGAGAGATACAGTATCAGTTGGGTATCACAGTCACGTAATGTACAGTATAATGTGAATGTAGATTTAGTTCAGAGTGCAACTATGAACTAACTATGGCAGCAGAACTAAAAGGGAGAGCCAGAAGGAAACACAGACATGAACAAGCCGGAGTCTGGGAGCTCTTCAGTGAAGCTGGGGACAGTAGAACATGTGATACATTTGCTGTAGCAGTAGAGCTGACTACTATGGATTTTAATCAACAAGAATTTAATAGCCTTTGATTGGACAATTACTGCAGTGATTATTACGCAACAAGTTATTTAACTGTCACTGATCAAATGGTCATGCTGTGGTCATGGAAAAGATGTTTCAGAAGGGGCAAATTCTTGTCCTGCATCAAGCAAAGAAAACAACTAAGGAGATCACGGAAACCTTGTAGGATAGTGTTGAACCATTCGACTAAGAAATGTGGTCAGTTTAGTAACTGAGCCTCTAATAAGGAAAGTGGACTCCATATTAACATGAACGTCTCTCTCATGTTCTGCTGAACTTCCAGACGCCTAGCCTGATCAACCCCTGCCTAATCTGTTATCGCCCCAAATGTGGATGGGTTCCCTGTTGAGCCCGGTTCCTCTGAAGGTTCCTTCTTACTGCCATCTCAGCGAGTTCTTCCTTGACATTGACAATCTAATCATTGTGATTTATACATATTTCCTGACACTTTTCGAACTCATTTGAACGTTGTTAAAGTGTGATTGGACAGTATCGCCCCTCACGCCATTGAAAGTCTAGTGGGATGTGTTGAAGAAAACTGTATGGTGTATTGCAACTCTTCTTTCCCAGCACAAGATCGCAGGCAAAAATGAATGCAACTCTGAAATGTTATGAGGCTGACAATGCCATCACCAACGTGCACTATAAAAAAAAAAAAAAGAAAGAAAGAAAGGAAAAAAAAACATTTAAAAAAAAAAAAAAAAAAAAAAGCTAAACGTGGTTTAACGAAATACTAGACTATGATAGTTATTTGTGTGTGTGTGTGTGTGTGTGTGATGCTTAAGCCATGTTTTAACTGAAGGGTCGTAATCAGACTTCATTTCAGACTCGGGTGGTGTGTTTTTTTTTATTTATTTTTTTATTTTTTTTATTATTATATTGACACACAGTGTCAGGATTAAATCAAGTGTGTGTCTTGAAATCAGCGGTTCCCATTATGTCCTGATTGACGCCTAGCGAGTCTTATATAAACACGACCGCTGCTCACAGATGGTCTTGTGGATTATCAGAATGAAGATTGATATGCATGTGAGGTTGACACTGAGTACACAGAGTAGTTTATACCTTGGCACTGTCCCAACCGTTACCCTATTCCCCGCGGTAATCCAATAAGACGTCAGCGTCTACACTCGACTTCGAGACTCGTCTGCAGGTCTTTATGAGAGCGCGGGTCTGAAGCTCGATTACACACTCTAATCGTTGTGTAATGACCAGTGAACGGTTTTGTCATTTTCAATTTGAAGATGAATGAAGTTCAGACTCATTTCTTTCCCAGAAACGGAAATCGCACACGACTACACTGACGAATGCGAATGACGTGAAGAGAGTGAATCAGGCTTTTACCTTATGTATTAACCGTAGGAGCTCTTTATACATGAAATGAAGCCGTCCTATCCAGTTTAATCAGAAGCTGTTTATTCCACATCAGCTGCAGCTCTAATGCCGTTCCATGACAGGTTTCATTAATGAAAATTGCCACTTTAAGGCTGTGTTGGAATATTTGATCTTGTCAGCTCTAAACAAAGCCCTTCTGCAGTGATTAGTCTGATATCCCTACTGAGCGACCAGTTTATTAGGTATACCGAGACAGTAAGTAAACAGGCACGCTGTGTTGTACAGAATGTATCTGGGTAGGAGGTAAAGCCGATAGCATCGTCAGATATCGAAGAGTAACGCAGTGATGTTTTTCTCAGACAAGGCAGCTGGAAAACGAACGAGAAGGAGGCCGGGACCTCGGAGGAGAGCAAGAAGCTGGAGGAGAACAACCATAGACATGAGCCTTAGAGTGTTACACGGGACCGAGACACAGAGACGGTCAGCATCTGTTATGACTAATCAACTGCTTTTCGTGCAATAGAAAAGTGATATATACACACACACACACTATTATTTTACATACATCACCCCCAAAAAATAACATGATGTATATCAATATGAGTAATAATATTACCATATAATTATCATGATATCATCATAATTACTATATATTTATGATATTTTATAATATGACATATAGCATTAAATGTAGTAATTTTCCCCGAAGTGCATATACATTGGACTCTGTGTGTGTGTGTGTGTGTGTTTTATACATATACATATATATATATATATACATATACATATACACACACACACACACACACACACACATGCATATTTT
>JAQQZT010000009.1:12880511-12896274 GCA_030068275.1 Clarias platycephalus | reverse complement strand
GTGTGTGTGTGTGTGTGTGTGTGTGTGTGTGTGTGTGTGTGTGTGTGTGTGTGTGTGTGCGTGTGTGCATGTGCGTGTGTGTGTGTGTGTGTCAGTCTAGTTAACTCATAAGCCCATGGACTGTAGCACATGCTGGCACACCAAAGCTATATTTGTCATCCAACAACTGCACCCTGATGGGTTTGATTCTCTTGCGAGCGCAACAAAAACATGAAATATGTGGAGAGTGAGACGACAAGTTTCGTCTTTAAATATGAGTAGACGTTTCTTGCTCCAGTGCCAGGCTCTGTTCTTTTGCACACCACACGTGGCTTAAACAGCCTGCAGGAGTGAATATTTCGCCTGTTGCTTGGTAACAGATTTAGGCAATCCTGACTATTGTCTGCTCGAAATAGAAGTGCTAGAGAACTACTGACCAGAAGGTACAGCATGCTCCTGACCTGCTTGGGTCTGAGTCACTCAAGATCTGCAGTGTTCTCTGAATGAGGTCAGGTTTCTGCACAGTATCTTTTATGCAAGCGCTGAGAATTTCAGATCAGCATCACAAACCAATCATTTGTCAAGGCCAATGATATTACTTTATACTGACAGAAGGACACTACCAGTCAAATGTTTGGACAGCTTTTTATTTGGTTCCCAAAATATGCAATAATCTCCTTTGAATAGTAGATATTTAGACATGCCTGCTACTTGTGGTCTGAAAAGCCTTCATAACGAGGCTCTAAAACTGCTTTGCAGCAGAGGTAAGTTTTGGTCTTGCTTTCCTTGGATGCTCTTCATGAAAGCCATCAAGTTTCATCATGGTGCTTGGGTTTTGTAAATGCACTTGACAAAACTGTTCTTGCAAGAATTCTTGCAATTCGTCCACTACAGGTAAACTCACGTAGCTACACTGATTTAAACTGAGTTTTAAGTTATTTCATCTTTCCTAGCATTATCTGATTATGACCAGAACTTGGACTCTGTATCGATGGCAGGGTTTTCATGGACAGGTATCGAGAAAAAGTTTTTGTTTGGCCATTTAGTTTTCTTGTAATTTGTCTATGTTTCTTGAATATTCGCTAACTCTGGCTAGCTGCACCACGCCCATTAGTTGTGAAATTAACAGATCAAAAAACCCAAATTGAGTGTGGGGGGGAAAAAAAAAAAAAAAAATCACAAATAAAGTGTGAAATGAAGCTCTTATATGGCCTTGCAATTCACTGGGGACAGAGCACAAAAGTATAGAAGCACATGTGTTACTGTCTGGATAAAACTAGTCACAACATAAAAACATTAGACGCACTGCCGACCATTTCAGTCACCATCTGGAGCCCTGGTATGTGTGGGGTGGTAATTATATGTTGCTGTGCCTGAAGTTGGGCCAAAAATGGAAGAAAAAAGAAAAATAAATCTTTCTGACTATAACATACTTTGAAACAACAACCTTAAAAAATTATTACAATTCATACTTTTATTAAAACAAGTGCAGAAATCATTCCTGTCTATCTGCCGGCAAAGATCATGATTACTAAGGAGTCTACTTTAATAAAGATTTTGGTAAAAACAGTGACTCTGCCTAAACATGTCGAAGACCTTCCTAGCTAAGTGTGATTGAACTTCAGCAATAGCTAAATAATAAAGCCTAATCAACTCAGTTCGCACTTAAATGCCAGCTGTCAGGATATCCTCTATGCTGCTGCGCTGCGGCTGGGCCCTCTCTCTCTTTTCACTTTCTGGGGTAAGGAGACTTTAAAATACTAGACCGTAAGTAAAACATTTATTACTAATATATAATAATGTATGTAACAATAAAAAGCAGGACATTTGAAATATTTCATCACGTTAACGTTTTTTCTCTGAATTGAGCAATATTAAATTTAAGAATAAATGGATTGAAAAAGTCCTTCTTTTAAAAGAATAAAAGACTTCAAGACGTGATGTTATTTCTGTTAATTAATTTGCTATAACACTGAAACATAAATTAGACTCAATGTCTGTTCTGCACTTTTCCCAAAATCACAGGGGTACTGATGATATTTCTGTATTGATAAGGTGTCTCTCACCTTACTACAGTCCGAGTGTGTATCTGGTCTATATCCGATGGCGCTGCAGCTCAGGGGTCTTCCGTTGTGGTGAGCAGGAGCAACATGGGCAAGTTTGGGTGAGCGCTCCGCTCCTGCTCTGCTCTCTACCAGATGACTGGTATCTTTTGGGCTCCAGGCGTCTGAGGGCAGTGATAAATCCCGGTGAAGTCCCGAGGAGGACGTGGGCAGTGCCAGCCAAGCGGCTCTGCTCTCAGGGGGGATTGGAGGAGGACGTTCAGGAGGTGGTGGAGGAGGAGGGTCTCTCTGAGGGGGTGGAGGCGCTGGTAGGGGCTTGTCCTGTTTCCTTGAAGCACCAGGTGAGCCCTGGAAAAAAAGGAGGACAGAATGTAGGAACTATATTAAAACTTATTCTGTAATATAATGACATGCATTCTTTAAAAAATTATAACAGTGTGCGACTTGAAGCAATAAAACTTGAAAACAGACCACACACACCTTTGGTGAACCGGTGGGGCTGGCGGCAGGTGAGCGGATCACGCCCTTCTGGATGAGATCGAGACGGGGTGGTACTGGAGGCAGGCCCAGATGCTGAACACCTGCATGATCTGCTACGGGTTTCCTGCGCTGGCTTACAGGAGAGGAACTGGGAGACATAATGGGGGAGTTCTGGAGCTCCGTACACTGCAGAGGGGAAACAAGAGAACGAGAAACAATAGGAGCAAAAGAAAGAAACAAAAGGAGCGAGAGAGGAGAAACAAAAAGAAAGATACCTTAATGATATTATAATATTAAACAATATTATTAGAGCCAAGACATAATTAAAAATTATTGATAAATAATTATTTGCGTATTCTATTTGTGAATCATTTTATCATCTTTTCATTGTCAACTGATCAATCTGGTCCACTGCTACACGAGAGACTCAATACAAATGTCACCTATTATATTTGACTACATTTGTAGTCACTGTACAGCCTGCTCTTTAATCTGCTAACAGAAGTACGAATTGACTTGCTAATGTCAAGCCGGGTTCCACAGGTCTGGATGAAAGCCAAGGCAGATATCTTTCTCCTTTAAAAGTGCCTGACATTTCTGCCAGTGAGAAACAGGATGTGCTCTTTGAAAGCTGTCTGCTGTAAGAACATAGGTCCGGTTCAAAGTTGCTCACCAGGACCGAGTGACAGATTTGTTTGAAGAGGAGCATGGGAGAAGGACAGAGAGAGAGAGAGAGAGAGAGAGAGAGAGAGAGAGAGAGAGAGAGAGAGAGAGAGAGAGAGAGAGCACGAGAGACTAGATCTGTAATGAGCACAGGGGATAAAGATGCCTCCTGCGGTCAATGCTAGTATAAAAGACATATTTTTATTTCTTCTTCTTTTTAAAAAAAAAAAGTAGTAGCAGGTTATGAAAGGTGGGATAATAAAGATTATTTCTACACTAAGGAACTAAGACTTGCATTGAACCTTGTGGGATAGTGAGGTGTAAGCCGATGCGAGCACCAAGTAAGGTTCTGTCCTGTAACTAGATTCATACAGCAGTGCTGATGACTACTCAGAGGGTGTGATGATCTTTTTTTAATAAAAGCATGGCTGTGACTTCATGGCAATTTGCAGTTTTGTACTTACATGTTCATTCTACTACAATATTTTTACAGTAACAACTAATCCAGAGATACTTGTAAGGACTGATACTGGACAAAATTCAAGGCATTTGGATAAAATACAATAAAAAGCTTTGTTCTTTATTATTTATCATTACTGATATGGTGAAGTTGGGGCATGTTTATTTAACATTTATGAAAAGAGCCTACAGTGTCCATGTTGTGATCCTCAGTAGCACTACAATCTTCATGCTAATCTCGTTCAAATTTTATTAAGAAAACATTAATTTAATATTTGTAGGAGTGTCAGTGCTTCAGTATACAGGATGTTGTGTTTTCTGGTAGCTCAGTCATTGGCTCTTGTAGTTTAATAAATAAATACATATTCTTCATTTATTATATTTATTAATTTTCTTGGCCTTTGTCCTGAAAACCCAGTAAGTCAAAGATTTGAGCTGCTGTAATGTAATTGACAAAAGGAATTAACTTGCCTTCAACATTCACACAACTGTAAAAATTAAACAGTTAACTACACTAAAGAAATTAGCTGTGGTATAAAAGAAATATAACATAAAAAATAAAAATAACTTTGTATGACATAAAGCAAAACTTCCTGCCACCAAGGTTAGAATAACACCACACTGTGTGCACTTGATAGTATTTTTAAATTACATTTACCTTCCTGATGTTGGTCAGGCCGTTCATCACTAAAGAGTCATCTCGGTCATCGTCGTCATCTAGATCCAACATGGGCGAGTTAAACTGCTCCAGAAAGAAGCACTTGGCGCCTTCGTTCCTGGGGTCAAATGGGTCCACGATAATTGGCTCTGTGCCCTTGATCTCGCAGCGACAGAAGGGACAGCCCTGACCATCCGACTCCTGCAGGAAGTCGGAATGTTCCAAATTAACTCTAAAGAACAACACACTCGCTCATTCACACATGATTCCAATGCAAATCAAAGTATCTTGAACAGTCTGAAACTCTTAGCAGAAACAGACACAGGCATGCACTGATGCATGGACATAATCACACGTGAACTCAAACGCCTCTATAGCGAGGCCTGTCCCAGCAACTCAAGCTTGCTTATTTATCTAAAGCTGTAAACAGGGTCCTGCTACATGAGGAAGTGCTTTGCTTGCTGTATCGGAGGCGACACGAGCGGAGCGGCAATCACCGGCAGCTGCAGAACACATGCTCTTGTTCAGGCCTGATCTACCAGCGCCAGCACCTCAGTACTCCTTTTCCTCATTTTAAACCACTGAGTCAGTACCTTACTACGCTTTGAAATAACCCCTTGCAGGATGGATTGGATACTCACAAAAAAAAAGGAATTCATAATCTCAAGGGCTTCCAAGCCTGGTGACAGATTGCACATGGCAGGAAAAACAGAACATTCATCTTTCATTTCCTCTACTTAAACTCAACGAATCAAAGAGTGTCAATATTTACAAGAACAAAAGATGATTATGGAGGCCATCTGGACGGGGACTTGTGCGACACATCAAAGCTCCGGCTGAAAGCTAATACTAATTAGAATTGTGGGAAGAGGGAATGAGAGCTCGATCATCAAGTGCTATTAAAGCCTTTTAGAACGTAAGAGGGAAAAAGACAGGGGGTCTTATTAGGGGTTCAGCAGCCCTAAAAAGCATGGGGTTTGTAATTTTTTTTTTCTTTTTGCCCTCTGGAGAATGTATTTGGAAAACACCACCCACTATTACCAACACTTTTACAGTTATAACCTAGTAAATAAAAATAACTAAAAGTCATTAAAAGTTAATGGTAAACAACAGCCACAAACCAAGACAGCATCCTAGAGAAGCAGTTCCGTTATAGATTAAAAAAAATAATAAAAAAAAACGTGACCACTTATGGGTGACCTACCCTATTCCTGTACCTGTCTTACACACACACACTATGCTGTAGGTCAGCTAAATATGGGCTCTAGTGGTATATATGGCATATATATAGTACATGTTCCCTCTAGAAAACAATTTATTTTAGATCTACACAGACGTAAAAAATGTGGTGCAGGAAATCACTACACATAAAGCCATATCTCCGAGTCATCATGGAGATTAATATAAACACATACACCTGTATAATTATGTGCATTCAGATAGTCATGTACATATGAGAAAATCTACAACATGTACATTCTGGTAAATACTTTCACTCAAATTTGTGGGTCATTCACTTCCCTGCTGTGTTTTAGACAAAGAATGTCAGCAATAGGACAGGAGAGACTTTCTGTCCTCATTCCCAAGCTGTTCTGGTCTAGTAATATTCCAGGGAAAAACTTTCAGTTATGTTACTGTATCAGTTGCGATAATGAAATGTGTGACATTCTTGTATTCATAGTTGCATGCAAGTGCACATTGATGGCCTTAAGTCAGAGTCATTAACAGTCATTTACATAAACTTTCCAAATACATTTCTGGCCACCTTGGTTTTTATGGCATGAATTCTATCTACTCAGTATTTTAATAAAGAGATTTATGCTTAGTAATATCTTAAATGTGGTTTGTTACCTTGTGCTGTTATACTGTGCCTTTTCTTCCAATTTCTTTGGAACTTTTGAAATGTAACTTTTTTGATTCCTCTTACCCACACATAACTTTTTCTGCTTCAACTTTTAACTTTTAGTTTCCATTATTTCTTATGGGGAAGTTCACTTTGATATACTGTACGAGTGCAATCCACTTAACTGTGTGTGTGTGTAATATGTATATATAAACAGTATACACACGCAGTTAAACCTTGAATTGGGAGCATAATCGAGCCTAATTCAGTAATTCAATTTTCATTTTTCAACACAAAACTCATATCACAGATTCATTACACACAGACTGAGATTTTTCAAGTGTTTATTTCTCTTAATTTTGATTATTATTATGGCTTACAGCTAATGAAAACCTAAAATGTCCTGGATACGTCTATGCAAGATGGCTCTTGAAGAACTGACTCCAGCTACAGTCCACTCCTTATGAATCTCCCAAAAATTCCTGAATGAGCTTCGTTATACAATCCTCTCAAGGCTGCGTCTATTCCTGTTGTTTGTGCACCAGTCTTCCCCATGATGGTGTAGCCTACTGAACCAGACTGAGAGACCACTTAAAGCCTCAGGAAACCTTTTCAGGTTTTTTTTAGTTAATTAGCTAGACACCATGAGTCTCCAATATTTTAGCTTTTTCCCTATATAAAAATATTTTGAGATACTGAATTTTTGGTTTGCATAAGGTTTAAGCCATAATCATCATCATAAAAAGAAATAAATACTTTAAAATGTACCAGTCTGTGTGTAGTGAATCTATGAGTTTCACTTTTTTAATTGATTTACTGAAATAAATCATCTTTTCGATTATATTCTAATTGCACAAAATTTTTAGATAGCACCAGTCTAGTACTGGTTGTTTGTACACACATTTCAATGGTCTTTCCTAATTTTTATTTCTTTCTACATTGTAAAACAATGCTGAGGGCATCCAAAATATGCAATAATCTCCTTTAAACAGCTGATACTGAGATGTGTGTCTGCTACTTATGCTCTGTAAAGCCTTCATAACGCTAACCGGAGGTGCTGTTAATTGGTGATTGTTTTTTGGTTGGTAACTCTAAATAAACTTCTGCGGTAAGATTTGGTCTTTCCTGTGATGGTCTTCATGAAAGAAAGTGTCAACATGCTGCTTGATAGATTTTGCAAATGCACTTGACAATACTGTTCTTGTATTATGATTTAGTTAACCCTAACCATAACTTTAGTTTTAAAGTTTTTAGACTCTAACTCTAAAACTAGGGTTATGGTTAGGGTTAACTAAATCATTCTTTGCATTATCCTTTAAATCCACTTTGCAAGTCCTGAATAAATATGTATTTTTTCCAACATGGGGAAATACTTGTTTGCTACAATCGTGCTTCCTCTACAGATGTGGTATATAAAAATAATTGCAAAAATTGTGCAAGAATTCCTAGAAGTGAGAGCTGTGCAGTGCTGAAATGGCAGAAAGTGTAGAATTGTTTGTTAGGATAAGCCTGTGGGATAATCCCACGACGCAGCACACATCCCCAACTGCCTTTCATTTCTGCTTTTGCAGTTCAGTGAAGCATAACTTCAGAATACAAGCTGACCTGCTGACAAGCTTCACTGTGAACATCAAGACCCAAAGTCAAAAGACATAATCAAGTCTCTCACAAAAATCACCCTCTCTTAGCAGAAATACACTTTACACGAGGGCTATGTGGATGTACCTGCCACGCCGTGAGACAGGACGTGCACATCAGGTGTCCGCAGGGCTCGATCTTCACGTCTTTATCATTCTCTGCACAAATTTTGCACAGCTGAAAGGTGGAGCCCATCTCACAATACAGCTCGTACTGCTCCTGTGGAGAAAAAGGTCACGTCAGACGAAAGTCATACACGAACGCATTTGCATTTTGATATGCATGAATGCAAGTGTGTACAAGAGTGCATGACCACACCCGCCCAAATCTGTTCCTTACCTGTGTGACTTTAATGTGGTCGTGTGGGGTAGGTTCGCACAGGCCGGTCAGGTCTGGGTTATAACTTCGACCGTCAGGAAACAGATAACTGCAGAGCAACAGAGAGCATGAGGTCAATGCATGCAGCCAAAATGAACAAAACGAATCCACTATGTGTGCAGCGTGTAGCACGTTAAGTCTGCTGCACTCCAAGCCTTATGTGTGCAGATAGGATCCATTCTCCCTGCCAATTCACATTACAGTAACCTCCCTATTTATCTCTCTATCTGATCACAGAAGCCAGTTTCAGCCTGTGGCGTGAGAGAGGAGCAGTCACGCTGCATTAGCCACATTTATACAGCCAATCAGCCAGGGCAGGCTTGAAAATGACAGAATCAGACAAGGAGAAGGAGGCAGATGCGTCTGTTTTGCCAGCATCATCAACCATCCAAGAAAGCACGAATATGTCTGTTCACCATTGTGTACCTTTTAAATATGTAATTATTTATGGGCTGGAAACATCATGGTCAAGGATCTTTTGTTACAGAAGCCACTGAACCACACCAGCTTTTTAACAATTGTTAAATTGTTCATGCATTTTAAATTACTAATCATATTCACACTCAAATACTAATTATATAATGTTGCTATTTGAAAAATATGTTATCAATGTTACATTGATTTCATCAGTTCTCTAAATGTTAATCGTGGTGCTCACTATTGACTGGACGATTATCGATTATAGTCGATGATAAGTTGATTTCCTGTGCATTTCAAGCAATCGATTAAAAAAAAATACAAAATAAAATTAAATTTTAATTAAATGAATAAAAACTCTAAAAAACACAAACGTATGCATATAAGACAGAAAACTGCATATCCTTTCAACACATTTCAACAAAAGCTTCATGTAAATCTCAGCTGTTCTTTGAAATGTGTTTTGAATGGCACAAGGGTTGTGAAATTTCACCCTGTTTTGTTATAATTTGTTTTGACAAACTGCACCGTGGGTTTGCAAAGCATTAAAAATGTATTAATGTCCAATATAAATAATAATAATGCTGGAAATCCAACAGAGATCTGGCAACCCTTGTTACTGTTATGCTTTAGCCCTTCAAGAAGCAAGAAAGTGCCAAACACCGAAAACCTTTCAAAATGAGTTGATGGACTGTGGGCCGGATGAACGCATGGCTACTCTAAAAACTTATAGAGCAAGTCATGCATGACCAACTTAATGTACTCAAGGCTGTGTTTATTAACGACATTCTGTTACAACAAAACCTATGGTCACTTGCTGTTGCTGTTTTGTTTCCCAATCTGTGAAGCATGTAATGACCAGCTCATCATCATAACATCCTGATCATATAGATCTGATGTTGGAAGTGTTATGATCTAAATATATAGTATATAGAAGGTTGTTCAGAAAGACAGGACTGACAGTTAGACACTGCTAAAGCTGGCAGGATTGCTTTCATTTTAAATCAAAAGAAAAACAGAAATCAAAACTATTTCACAAAGATCTCTGACAAATAAAAAAAATACTAATCTAATACTGAGATTCTAATTTACTTAAAGTGTAAGGGTAAAAAACCATGTAAATCTGATATCAGCCTTAAAAGCAAGCAAGTCAGTTTACTGTTCAGATAATTAGCAACAATGGCACTAATCTATAGAAAGTTTCTATGTTTATAATTATGAAAACACAATGAATGTGCAGTATTTCTGCCTTACACTCCTGGTTCGAGTGCGTGTGTCTGAGTGGGTTTCCTCTTGGTTCTCAGGTTTTCTTTCAAAAACATGCACTGGCTAGGTTCAATTCCCCAAGGCATGCATGAGTGTGTGAATATGTGTGTATGTTGTCATGTGGCGTGTCCTCACACTGACATTCACTGTTCCTGACTATAGACCAGGACAATATGAATATGTAATTTCTACCTGTGGTTTCCAAAATGCAGAGTTATGTTAATAAATTAATTAGGACCCATAGTGTGGTTTACATCACTTCAGCACTGCAAACACAAACACAACCAAGGAAGAAGTATGAAGTATGAAATTTTATATAAACCGAATTTTGCTAATTGTTAAATAAACACAGAGAGCACGCTCATGTAGGCACTTGAATTCAGTACATATACAATAAGTCTGCTCGAAATCTAAACCCAGCATACCCTTCAACAACTATCTAGCGAATGCACAAACCTCAATTAAGTATCACTTCCTCACTTGTCATTATATGCAGGATTTATTCACACTGAAAGTTCAAAACACTCTTGGTTTTTTTTTCCTTTTGTACTTGGGCTTTATAATATTCTCTCTAGAGTGTTGCGAGTGTGAAATGCAGCACTTACAATCCTTCCCGGCAGCCATCGATGAGTGCTTGGAAGAGCGGTTTGTTGTGGGGGATGGTCTGTAGGATGTTCCCATCACCAGTGACATAGCCGATGGCCCACTGGCCCAGGCGCGTGCAGCTCAGCCGAAAGATATAACTGCAGCAAATAGAGAGAGAGAGAGAGAGAGAGAGAGAGAGAGAGATTAAGAATCTTTTTTTTTTTCTTATACAGAACTTACTAGTCCTACTTTGCATTCTTAATTAAGCGGTGTCTTCAAGTCAGCTCGTGTTACACAATAAAAAAATAAAACATGCCAGTTTGTGCTGTTGTAAATAAATAACCAATGATGGGGAAGTTTAATGCAACCTGATGCCAATACAGGTAATACCACAAAGTAAATTATTGGCATATAACACTAAGTCACAAAGTTTCTATAATTACTTACATCACAGGTTCCCAGCCCTGGTCCAGGAGAACCTTACACCTTGTGCACTTTACATTGCTTTCCTTCTAGCTTACACACTTCACCTGAAGAAAGGCTGGCAATTAGATTATTTTTGGTCACCCAATTTTCTTCCCGATTTAGTAGTGCCCAATTCTTAACCATCTCTTAAGGTTTCCTTCGAAGCAGGGTAATCAACCAATCAAATCCTGTCGACCTGTAGGTCACAAAATCTTAGCAGCATAAGACACTCAGACAAAAGTGCTTCCACTTGTGTGCGTTCTCAGATGCCCGTGATTGGCTAGTTCCAATATGATTGATTCTTTCATGATCTTTTTCTAATAGTGTGACTGTGTTTCCCCCCATAATTCCACTCTGAACATTTGCTTCCCCTGTTTCTGATTAGCCTTGATATCTGAGCACGGGAATTAGTTGCTACAGCTGGAACTATACTCAGAGTTAATCAACGCCTTCTGACCGGTCCAATCTGAGAATTCATCAACTCTGTGAAATAATGTCAGCACGTTAATGTAAAGTGCTTGTTGCAAAGCTTCATTTATCGGATTTGCTCAATATCAATTCACCTCTAAGTGCATGGCATGTCAAGATACAACCTAAACACTTAACAACTAAATAGCTTCCCTGCTATCAAGTGTGGAAATCACTTTAAAAGCCATAACATTACAAACTTACATTGATAAAAAGCCCTAACTGCAGGTAAAACTGAATAGAAGTGCAGTTCCATGTTTTTATAGTGTAGATTTCTAAATAATATTGCTCCTGTACAAAAATAAAGCATGAGAAGGTGTGTACCTCCATACATCTAAAGCAATGACAAGCCAAACTACACCGAAGCTCTTCGAGGACACCTGTCAATTTGTGTCATTGTGCAAAACTGTAAAGTGAGAGAAAACGTATTGCGCGTCTTAGCTCTGAGCTATTTAAAGACTCCTCTAAAATCACCTAGCAACAAACACTCCGGATTTCATTATGATAAACGCATAGGCGTGTGAAGACGCATCTGTGCACGGCTAAGCCATTCAGCTGTATAATCGATGACTAAAAAATTGCTCAAAAAAAAAGAATCAAAGAAGGTCAAGAAGAATGGTCAAGTGACTAGGTCTGGAGTAATGCAAAGATTAACCCTACAATCAGGTTGAGCAGAAAAGAATCTCAAAAAGCACTATGACGAACACAAGCTACAACAACAGATGTATCCAGTCCTGCCAAGGACACGAATCCTTGAATCCGGAGCATGTTGTCTGCTTAAAAATTCATGCAATAACTGAGGACGCTTCCACTTAATAATGACGGTTTCACCATGATGGCTTTTAACAGCAATTACTCAAATAATTTCTGAACTGAAATTGCCCTCCTGTAGCCATATGGTCTCACTACCAGGTATCACTCAAATGAGAAAGACCTCCCCCTTTGAGACTGGTTCCCCTTAGTGTTCCTTGCTCACTAGGGACAAATATTTTTCCAATTTATATCCAAGATTTCTTTTCCTTTAAAACTGCTTTGTGACAATGTAGAAATTAATTTAACTGAACTGACTTAAACTGAACAGAATCAGGCAGCATGGTGATATAGTGGTTAGCACTGTGGTCTCGCACCTCCGGGGTCAAGGGTTCAATTCCTTCCTCAGGTCTGTGTGTAAGGAGTTTGCATGTTCTCCCCATGCTTGGTGGGTTTCTTCCGGGTACTGGTTTCCTCCCACAGTCCAAAGACATGTAGATTCGCCTAATTAGAGTATTCAAATTTCCTGTATCGAGTAGGCATATGTGTGCTTGTGTGGCCTGCAATGGATCGGCACCCCGTCGGCACACCACTTCCCCTGCCTCGTGCCCCAAGTCCCCTAGGAGAGTTTCCATGTTTCTCATGACCCAGAACAGGATAAGTGGAATAGACAATGAGTGAGTTAATTGAAGTGAATTGAATTTAACTGAACTGAATTGAATCTGAGGCTAGAGAAGATACAGAATTATTAAACTGGCGAAGGAAAACTATGGGAAAAAACAAGGCAATGTTTTCTCCTTACTTTAATCGTCCAGTTTCAGTGAGAATGAAAACTGACTCCAGATAATACAATACTTAATTATTATTTGTGTTATTAAATTAAAAACCCACATGCGGTAGATTAAACTTCTATTTTGTGTTTGCTTATTATAATAGGGTTTTGCTTTGCAATTCAGTTTTGTGATAGGTTCTTAGTGTTATGTGTCTCTCATTCATTGAAGATGTAGAGATCTCCAAGACCTACAGTGACGTCCAAAGCCAACAATGTTCCATACTGTTCATATGAAGGGGAAAAAAAAATACATGATGTGTTGAAGTAGCTACATACAAGTAATATACTAATAAACATGATTTGACATGTTTAACAGTTTCTAAATCCATATATTTCGCATTCAACACTAGGGACATTATCAATTTTCTGCCTGGCAGAAAACTATTGTGGCAGGGGATTACATGCAGACAAAGATTAGCCAAAAGGGTCAAAGCAGGAGATTTAATGTAGCCTGAATAAACAGCCTACATGACAATGACCTCAATGTGGTTTCCTTTCATTTAACTAAATTACAGAATCCTTTGTTTATCCATGCAGTCTGACTGCGATGTCAGTAGAATAAACAGCTGTCGCCAACAACAGCTGGCAAAAGAGAAAACTGGGAAAACTGAAATACAGCCTGTAATCTAATTCACTCAACCAAACAAACACTTAAACAAAAACTGATCTACGTTACAAACATTAAAAAAAAAAAAAACAGAAATACTTTAAACAAATAGCTCATATACATTAGCTAGAAAATGCTAACATGATGAACAAGGTTAGCCATCTTAAAAGTTAGAAGGTGTTGGGGCTCCTGAGTGAAAACCACATGTTCAGAGCCCAAACAGCCCGAGCAATCCACTGCTATAGGAGGACTCTCCTACATCACTGTCAATCACAGACACACACTGTTCAATCGTGGTAAGTAGAAGAGGAATGCAAGCACTTTTCTCCAAAAGTGTTACACACTGCTCTGTGGGGCACAATGAGCAGCAGGTTGAAAAGATACAGTTGCCCGGCTTTAAGTGTCTCAGTGAGACCATGTGCCAGACTTCACCCAGCTGCAGCTGTTGTACAGGAACAGATAAGTTCCTCTTTAACAAGTCCAGGTAAGGTCACATTAGTTTGCCTCTTGAACCTTTCTCCTTGATCAGACTTGTTTAAGTGGAAGCAAAGACTTAGATTAAGTTCACATTACCGGCCTGAAGTGACCCGATGATTAGTTTTTTTACCCTAATGTGACAGATCAGATTTTTTTTGGCTGTCTAAATGCTGAAATCTGTTTTAGATGTTTGTTTTAGATCAGATCTGAGTCACTTTTTTATGTGGTCCTAGTTCAGATATACAGTGCATCTGATATGTGATCATAACAACCGCTCTGACAGAACCTATGAAGTGCTCTCGGTCCACTGGAACTTAACTAAAAGCTGATTCATGAACTACCGAAAGAGGTCCGAACATACAGTATTGTGTGTTCTTGGTGGTTAACAATATTAAGACATTCACGGAGCCAGAGGATAGAACTCGAGTGCTGTAACATCAATGAAGCTCACTTAAATGCTAGATGTAATAACTGCATAGTGCTATTTTCACAATTATAAGCTTGTTATCCTAAAAACAGAATTGAATCATAACATGCCCGCCTCTAACCCCGATGGTCGTACGTTCGAAATTATTCAGTTTGTAAACACTATTTCATTGCCTAAAGCACAGTAGCTATACAATCTATGAATAATTCTCTCTCTTTTTATTCTCATCGAATACAGTACGAGTTTATTTCTGCAGTTTGTCTCCATGCCACCAGAAAACAACCCGTTCATTGACGCATGATTTAGTTATATTCTGTTTCCATCACTCCCTCTGTGCTGGTTAAATCCTCTTTTCGTTTTGTTCGGTGTGTAAACCTGTCTAATCCTGTTTACACTGCAGATCATATAATGCTGTGTAAATGATTATACACCAGAGTGGGATTTCCTATTAATATGATTTTAAATCACTATTCTACAGAAAGTGTTACACACCGGCTTAATAAGAGGTAACTTTCCGTCTGACAACGTGGTATGTTGGGACCTTTCACGTTTAATTTACATCGTTCGTGCTGAGCCTGCCTGGGTTGTCGAGAAAGCACAAAGCTAATAACATCTTACAAATTGTGCCACTAATATCTCGTCTTCATGTTATTTATTTATCTACATGTTATTTAACTTGAACTAATTAATTAAGGTTTGGATGCTCAAGATTTGTTTTGCTTAAACAGCGAGTGCAGACCATGCAAACAGAAGCCGAAGACGTCGAAGTGTTACATTAAACAAGGCTGCATATTCTTCCGCTCTGACAGCAGTATGACTCAGTAAACAAGGAATCTGAATAGAAACAGAATCCCACATGTGTACATGAGCACGGCTTCGTATTTCTGTTCAAGGAACAACGTTGCTCTATAATCTATAATTCAGTTTTCGAGCTGTGTATTGTTCTGTCCGAGCACTACAAGTGTCTTGGTTTAAAAAAAATAATAATAATAAATAAATAAAAAGAGAGAGAGAGAGAGAGAGAGAGAGAGAGAGAGAGAGAGAGAGAGAGAGAGAGAGACAGAAAAGCAGAAACTAATAAATAAAGAGGAATTATATGTTTACATACTTTTTACCTTGTCAGAATGTGCTTCTGAGAACAAGGAAGACTTAATTCCTGGAAGATTAAAATGTTCAGTAGCAGACGGTTAGCTGTTTTCAGTCTTATCAAGTATTTGGGGAAGTAAGCAGGAAGTCGAAATGAGTGGCAGAGCTCATACTGTTGTCTGCTCAAATCAATCTGCAGCAAGAATCTATATCATCTACATC
>JAQQZT010000009.1:12861329-12880460 GCA_030068275.1 Clarias platycephalus | reverse complement strand
ATAAAAATTATGTCAGCTTTCTGACAATGATACACTTTGGCACTGACACTTTAAGAAACTAGACAAACTGAAACTACATATAATGAGTTACTTTTTTTTTTATGCTTTATAATCAGGGATAATCTGACCATCTTAATTCATCTTAATTTCCCTAATTGTCTGCTTTGTGCCAATGACCATGGTTAAAAGCGCTATACTAATAAAATTGAATTGAATTAAATGGTTGTGCTTCTTCACGGTCTTCTTGCCAACATTACGTTAGGTAGAGAGATCGAGTTTAATGAGGATGTTAATAAGAACATTTGATCTGCATACATATGTCTTCTTGTCTGTGCAAGTTTGAGTTTCTTACGCACTGCATGTGATGATGTCTTTTTTATAGCTACACGACACAGTGAAACATAAGCCTAATCAAGTCCACCGTCAACACGTCTGTAAAGCACATGTGGCAAAGATAAAAGGAAACACCATTTTCTCTTTTGTTAAATATTTCTTTAACATATTTCAGGTTGTCAACAACAAATAGTATAAAATGTTCAAGGGGTTTTCCCAGACTGCACCACACACATATTGTACAATGGACGTTCAAGTGAAACTGGGACTTGATGACCTCTCTCTTAAATGAAGGCGTAAAAGTGACATTTAAAGAAGACTTCAAGCACAGTACGGTGAATTAAATTCAAACATCAGACAAAAACAAAATTAAAATGAAAAATTTTGAGCAAGATGTAAACAGACTATACACAGGATGTTGGCCTGTCGGCTCGACATTTAGGCTGACTTTTGCGTTTCGCGTCAAGACGACACGCCACTTAACACACTCGTGTTTCAGGTTTAGGTGTGGGGCCATATTTCAAAATCTGCGTGACATATCTGATGATCATCGAGACACGTCACCAAACATGAAATTATTTTAAACATTGTGAAAACATTGTGTCTCTTAACATGACATACATTTCTCCAATTTCACCATCGACTGTACAACACAGACAGCTCTAGCAGCAATCTCAGCAGCCCTACACTGCTGTCACACTCATAGGCATCAGCTGGCAGTACGCCATCCACAAAGCTGCGTTCAGCTCATCTTAAGCTTCCTTTAATATCTCTGCTCCCATAAATTCCATATTTTTTTTAAGACAAAATTAGGGACACCATTTTTCCTGTCCTGCGTCTAGATTTTCCTTTATACTTTGTAAAAACTGTCAGGAGCCGTGACACAGGTTTGGCTCTTGTAGCAGACAAGACGCTTCACACCTCTTAGACCGTCATCTTAACATCTCTCTAGATCTCGTGCTGGAAATAATGGTTATATTTGTCACCCGGCAGACTCCACGGGAAATTCCACAAAAGACCTGGACTTCCTCCTGAGTCTCGTCCTGTCTAATGGAGCCTCACACACTCCACTTCAGTCTCCCTCAAGACTCTCTTGTCTCCCGCACCTTCAACAACTGTGCAGGCTGGATTTAAACCCGCTGTACAGTAATCACAACCTACAAGCTCCTGTGTGCCAGTCTCTGTCTCTGCAACTGTCTGTCCTCGTCTCTGTGCCTGTCTTTCTAAATTGGTGTAAAGACCGAGAGACACAGAGACATGCTGACAGATATTCACAGACATGGAGACAGACGTAGAGACACATACTGTACAAGCAGCACACGTCTCCATACAGGCAAACACCAGAACACACAACCACAGAAGCAAACCCAAAGAGACAGACACACAGAGACGAAACAGGCACTGCAACAAACATGCAAACTCTGTGGTTGTTTCTGTGTTTGTCGCTGTTTTTCCTCAGAGATTCACACAGCTGTTGTTTCCCTTCAGTAGCTCAGTATCTGAATTAGGGGATCAGAAACAGTTCAGCATGTCCACCTGCTGGCTTCCATTTTCTTCTGTTTGTTTTTCTCATGTAAGTACACACATGCACCTCAGCCATCTCACCGAAAATCCTACAGCAGCGACTCCCTCCATCCCAACCTCCAGACTTTGTACTTGGTGCTCTGCTTTTAACCGGCTCCATCTCCACGCTCACACACACAGCAATAAATTAGCTAGAGTTTCTAAATCTCAGTAATGAGGTAAGTGAAGGGCACGTGTTGGGGCAGTCACTAAAGATTGTGAAAAAACTTATTTCACAAGTTAATTTTCAGTCAGATGCAAACAGATCAATTAAAAAGACTTGTGTCTGGAATGTTGAAGACATTCTGGGAACTACTTATTTTAAGGGATTGGGAACATCCCCTCATGTATGTTGTGCGTTCAAGTTAAACCAGGACTTCTGATTGCGCATAAAACTTCTTTTATTTTTCTCTATAATCCTCTGCTACACTAATGCACTTATCTCAACATTTGTCTAGCTTGGATACAATCGAGATAGAAAGTTCTCTCAGAGTGCCGGAGACGTGATCTGACTGCATCACGTGTGAAAACTTGGCCTTTCTGGAACTGAACATGTGGAATTGGCTTGGAGGTCAGGACTGTACGGAGGATGCAATATTTCCCAGCCGAGTTGCTGTAATGTGCAAGGGGTGTTGTTGGTAGATGCTTGTGTGTACAGTTCCCACAGACAGATGCATCTCTTCCACAAGGTGGCAACAAGTTATCTGTTGGTTTCAAGCCACCTCGGATGTGATCGCAGACGCACGGCTTTCTTAAAACCTTAGCACCATTCAAGTGTTTAACTGTAGTTAAGAGTCTCATCATCGCACTGCGCATGAAGTCTTCTGTACTGCTTTTACAGTACGCCTTCATTGTCGAGAAATTTCAACAAAAGTCCCGGTTTGACTTGAACGCCACTCATATGTTTCATTCTAGGACTCTTACAGTTGGTATAAAAGCAATAATTTTAAAAACGTTTAGTGTTCAACCCTTAGGCTATTTTCACACTGCAGGCAAAAGCAGACCAAATCAATTATTTTCACTCATATGTTACTCTGATTTAATTTTTTCTTCTTTTTTTTTTTTTTTCATGTGGAATCTGATCCGCTCCATTCTGATTTGGCCCACCTCCATGTGTGTCCTAAATCAGATACAGGTCAGATTTTTTTTGCACTTGGACCCCAGTCTGAACAGACTAATGATGCCACGGATGACGATTAGGGAGGATTTTAGTGACATGTAGATGTGTGTAGATGCTCCACCCCTTTTTTTCTTCAAGAGAGGAAAAAGAATATCTGCATAACGGAGTTGATTATACGTACTTTATTTATTTATTTATTTATTTAAGAGACTGAAGATTCAACCATGAGTAAACTGTATGTCATGTGGGAAGAGAACCAATAAAATCAAATAGAGCGGTCGATTTTAATTTAAAGTGTGTCGACTGATTCATGCATCGGGTAACATGCAAGACAACAGTCCTCCTCCAATACTGCCGGTAGTCTCTCAGCAGCACAACTGTGTTGGTCGCTAATGTTAAGTAACAAAAAAAATAAGGCAGCAAAACTATTTCACTTTTTTAAACCAGCTAAAAAGGTACCTGCAGTAAAACAAATATTGTAACCCACATTGTAACACATTGTTCTTTTGTGCATGCTGGTCGCTTCAGTAGATCTACTCAGACTCACGTCAGCTATAGGTCTCAATAAAAACTTAAATAAACAGCCGATTTAAAAATAAAATCTAATTTGGACAGCAAATCAGATAATGAGCCAATTTTGCCTTTAGTGTAAATGTAGCCGTAGACTTAGACCAAGCCTTGTAAGTGATGTTTAAATAAATGTGTTTAAATAAACATAACATTCAGTTCAGGCAATATGTTGAAATCATTGTCCGTGGTAAATAAATACACTGAAAAGGTGGGCGATATGGGGCATAAACCGGGGAAATTCCTTTAACACTAGAGACGCTGCTACTGTTTGTCTAAAGCAGTAATCTCAAACTGGAGGAGAACAGCAAAGGACAGGAGAGTGTAGACAAGGAGAGAAAAGTGTAGTGTGTAGACGAAGAGAGAAAAGTGTAGAAGAGATTGTAGAGAGGTGTGCAGAGGAGAGCATAGAGCAGGGGGTGGAAAAGAGTGTAGAGGAGAGTGGAGGAGACAAGAGAGGAGAATGGAGGGTGTCGAGTGGAGAGTGTCAGGGAGAGGAGAGTAGAACAGAGTTTAGAAAAAAAGAGGAGAGTGTAGAGGAAAGTGCATAGAAGAGATGAGAGTGTAGCTCCCCTCTACACTCTCATCTCTTCTATGCACTTTCCTCTACAGAAGAAGAGTGTAGAAGAGTGTAGAATAGAGGGGGAAAAGGTAGAGGAGAATGTAGAGGAGAGGAGAGAGTAGAGGAGGATCCGTTTCAGTCCATTTCTTCACCCGCTGTAATTAGCTAACAGCTCAGCCCAGCCCTCTCACTCAGCAGCCGTCTGCCAGGGAGAACGAAAAAGCAGCTGCTTGACCAGCATGCACCACAGCAGATGGCACATCGATTACAGCTTCCAACTCACACACAGAGTTATTTCCCCTATAGATCCTCCCCAAACTCTACAGAGTAAGTAATAGTAGTGTTTCTGGGGCCCAGTCATGAACATGCAGTGTTCTTTCAGGTCCCCACTGCTCCAACATCTGACTCACGGGGCTGTTAAAGCCATCTTGCTGAGCCTGAACGCCGGTGAAGTATCGAGATGCATCATCACATATAACACACAGCAGGGTGATGGAATACAGAGAGCTGTCCGTACCTGCCCGGCTTGTTGATGTACTTCTGCAGTCGCGCCTTCACCTCGTCATACGTCAGGAAGGCCATGTAACCAGGGTGAGTCACGGCCAAGAAGTTCCAGTTCCTCAAAATCGATCCCCAGGGCTAGACAGAGAGAGGGGAAGAGAAAACGTTAGCGGAGAGACATGGGCGTCTGGCTCAGCAGAATCTGCTGTATTACACACTGTTGGAATCTGATGCTGAGTGATGGAGGAGCTGCTCAAGGTCACGCAAGCCAGGCGAATTTAGATTCTTATTTATTCTGAATCGTTTATCAGTGAAGAGGGGAAAAAAAGCCAGCGGTAATGATCGGTCAGCAGCGCAGACTCCTCAAAAACTCGCAAAGCTCACGTAATGACTACTGGTTTCTGCCACAGACCTCCAACAGTGCTAACTCATCATATCCATGCTATTCAGCTCTTATGCTGATCAATAAGGAACCACGAATCATTTCTTAAAAAAAGCCACCATTCATTTAACGAGACTTCTCTATCTTTGTCCTTGAGCTATAATTTACATGTCACCTTAAACCAAAGTGGAACTGAGCTAAAAGCCAAGGAGAAGAGTAAAATCATAGTCACGCTGCTATGAGTATGAAGCCACAGACTCATTTCAGTGCGACTGAGTCTAGTGCAACATGGTGAGAAAAACTGAACTAAGACTAGTGTTATGACCAATAAAATGACATTTTAAAGACAAAAGAGGACAGAATCATCACTATTTTTAATATTTGAATACCGATGCGGAATATTGTGGAATATGACCAGGTTTGATTTCAGTAATATTTAATGCCTACAGGGTGGCATAGTGGTTAGCACTGTGACCTCGCCCCGCCAGGGTTCAATTCCCTACTCCGGCTTCCAAAGACTGCATGTCTTTGGTTAATTGGTGTTCCCAAATTGCCTGTAGTGTGTGTGTGTGTGTGTGTGTGTGTGTGTGGTGTTCCCTGCCAAGGATTGGCAACCTGTCCAGTACACTGCCTCCTGCCCGAAGTCTCCTGGCGTAAGCTTCAGGATCCAGCGACAGTATAAGCGGTATAGAAGTTGAATTAATGAAGAAATGTCTACGTAAATAAATGATTTAAATGTCATGTGTGATACTCCTTTTTCACGTAACGTAAGTCTTAGCAGTCTCCAAAATGTATCTGGGGAAATTTCCAGCGAAAATACAACTCTTCACATGAATTCCGGCTTCCTTGAAATTCCTTCCGTTCCAAACACTTTGTTTTAGTGCCTGTAGCTTTAAATGAGAATGAGCTACTGCTCCTCCGCCCATGATCCAAAAGTGGATTTTTCCAGCTAATGAGAAATTGTATTCCCCAGAAAGCAGGAATATGCAAATATGTTTGTGCTTTTCTTTCTCTAGCTTGGAAAGATGTTTAAAATAACCTCCTAGTATGACACCATGTTTAAGTAAATTTACAAAAAATAAATAAATAATGGAAAAAGGAAATTTCCTTTTCACATATTACATACAGTACGTACTGGTGAGCCATTTGAATATCCAAGAGTAACTGCAAGATTGGTATCATGGGGCATATTTTTTTGCTATTGGGCACGTCTGAGGTGATGCGAGGACAGTCAGGCACAGAAACTGGTAGGAAGGCAATGTGGGTGAGAACGGTATCCTCTGAGAAGTGTGACGTGAGATTTCTAACAGGACTGAAATCAATACCATGTCTCGGAGACATGTTTCTGTGCAGCGTCAATTTACAGGAATCCGCGAAGTAAAAGGAGCTGAACTCTGACCACAACGTGTGCCTTGTCATTACCACACAAAAAGAGCCAAAAGCCCTGAGTGAGAGCGAGACACTCACACACAGAAACTGATGCTATGTGAGAAGAACTGGATGTCACTGGAGGAGAAAAGATTTGCAGACCACAACGCTGTTGGCTCAAATCTGGTCAGAAGGTGGTGAAATATTGTTTCCCAGCTGCCACGTGCATCATGCATCGATGCCATCGTTTAACTGCTATAAACCCCTGTGGTAACAACTTGCACAGGGCTTTATATTAAAGACAATGCATCCTTGGTAGTTTAATAAGTTTCTTTCTTTCCTGTTAAGAACTTTGGGAGAGACGGGGTGGGGGGGGGTGGGGGGGAAGAGACGCCTGTGATATTGGAAGATAATCTCCTTCAGGATAAGACTGCAACACTCCATCATCGTCGTCCCATCATGCATTACAGGTACACAGGTAATCAGCGAGACCTGTTTTTACTGTCAAGATGATAATCGTATGCGTGACAGAGGGATTCCTCAGTAAGCCACCCACTTCGGAGAGAGAAAGTGAGTGAGAGAGGGGGCGAGTGATAACATCAGAGGTGCTCCCCACTTTTGGAGCCTCACTTTCCATCACCCGTGTTTGGAGCAGCTCTGTGGTCGCTGACTCACACTGAGACACCCCTTGGGTACGTGTTGTGATGGATTTGAAAGTAGCTGCAGCGTTACACAAGGGAGCTAGCCCTTTTTACTAATCGTAAATCCGCCCCCGTGGGGGATCGAAAAAGGGAAAGAGAGTGACAAAAAAGGGGAGGAGATCCCTTCGTTTCACTTTCGCTCTGACTGCAACTCTGCCATGAGCCTCTGACATTTCAACTGACATTTAAATATTATCCAGATATGATCTGCTCTTTGATATGAAAATATGATACAATATGAACTCTGTATGTTTTATTCCCTGCTATGAGAAAAAAAAAAAACAAGGACAGCAAGAGCATTTGTCAAAGTATATTGGTTAAGAAGAGTACCTGGAACAGACGTGTAAAAATGTCAAACTCAAAGACGGAGATGTAGTCGTTGCAGGTGAGGTCGATTGTGGACTTGAGGGCCATGGCCTCCAGGCCTGAGCTGATAGGATGCACCTCGTCAAGGCATTGACGAAACACTTTCCATGGCACTATTGTTCTGCAGAACACACACAGACACACGCACTTTATTCAACTACTAAAGATTCATTAATAAACAAAGCATGTCCTTTCTAGCAAAAGAGTGACTGTTTTAAAAAATATATCAACAAGTTATTTTGACATTTGACATATGCATGTAGTTCAGAGTTCAAGATGGTCTGACATTTTAACCGACATGTAATCAAGAAACTGAAGAATGACCATGAAAGTGGGAGAAACGGAGACAAAAACATCTCTCCCACACACTGAACAGTCTCCAGTTGCGCACACAGCTTCTGAGGTAGAGCACCTTACTAACGTTTATGCACAGGAACTCACTCGTACACAGCAAGAGAGAGTCAAAGTGTGAGACTACGGTATGACGCATACACCAACCCATACCTACTGCAGTCAACAAATAAAGGTCAAAGCACCATCACCTGATGTTGTCAAAAAGGACATGACCATGCATGCAAAGCAACGCTAGAACGTTTCAGCATGCATGCTTACTTTTAGGGAAAGGAGAGACAGACAAAGAATGAACTCTGCAAGTATATGTACCACGCTTGTCAGGACGCCCACACACACACACACACTCAAGCACGCACACGAGCAGATTACTAAAAAGTATATAAAAGTTGCCTGAAGTATTGAATACTTTAATTACAAAATCATTTTATTACTACAATATGGCAAACAATTCAACACCCTTTTAGTATTGTTAGATTTTATGAGCAAACCCAGAAGGTTTTTAGTCTTTTATTTATTTTTTTTTGCATAATTGTGTTATAATATTCAGTATAATTACCAGTCAAAAGTTAGGACACAAGTTTGGGGTTATTTCCAAAATTCTAGAACAATACTGGATTTTTCCTGTGGAATAACACAATATGACACCAGATAATTAAGTAACAACAGTCGGTTATTTTAAGACACGATGGTCAGCTGTTCTGGAATAGTTCTTGCAAGAACAGTATTGTCAAGTGCATTTACAAAACTCCTCAAGCACCATGATGAAACTGACTCTCACGAAAACCATCACAGAAAAGTAAGACCAAAACCTACCTCTGCTGCAGAGATTTTAATTTAGAGTTACCAGCCTCAGAAATCACAAATTTACATTTGGTAGATGGCCTTATCCAGAGTTACTTGCATTTATTTAAATGTTTCTTTTTACATCTGAGCAAATGAGGGTTAAGTACCAAGTGGCAACTTGGTGGTGCTGGGGTTTGAACCTTCTGATCAGTAGTCCAATTACATAGTGTAATAATGTAGAAATAAATAAAAATCAGAAAAGACTAAGGAATTATAAGGTGTGTCCAAACCTTTAACTACTAGGTTTTGTGTGTTTATAATACAGAGTGACGTATCTTTTTTCCAGCACAACCTAGGCAATATGATTATGTTTTTGATTAAATTTATCTTATTTTATTTAAACATGACTGAGCAAAAAAATGTAAATTAAAAATGAGTCACACAAGCAAAAAAACAGCACAATAGAGGAACCCTGTACATGACAGAAGAGCATTTGTATTACCAGCACTGGGGGCTTTGTACTGAATTCAGTATTAGAGTAAGTAAGGAACACCATACCTACACCTAACCCAAAATGTAACCTTGGTAACTTGGTTCCTATTCTTGGTTCCTTTCTTTGCTATCTCCATGTAGCTGAGGGTGAGTCAAATGTCTCCACAAGAACCACTCTTAACACGCAGTTCTGTCTTAATACATATCTTGTATTCCTGTATAGAGATTAATATACCCCCTTTATTACTTTGACATCTTTACAATAAATTTTGATTAGCAGCTATTAAAGACCTAAACTCCTCTCTAAAAACATCCGAAATCCATCGCTCACACTCCTCACCATGCACAGCGCTTAGTGCTTTTAGAGTTTTAAACTTGTGCACACACACATTTGTCCCCTTAAGCACTTGGCTAACAGCCTGCCATTAGCACCGGACGCCTCTAACCTACAAACACAGAATTGCAAGTGTTCAGCAAAAAGAAGTCTGGCAGCCCTCTCTCTCTCTCTCTCTCTCTCTTTGGCTTTGCGTCTCTGTATCTGTCTCTTCCAGCAGAAATCATTTCCTCTGATTTTGAGGAGGCAGAAGTGGAATAGGCCACAGTCAGCAGGACGGGCAGAAATAATGGAAGGATCTGAAAGTGCTGCGTGTGAGGCTCAGCGCTGGCTATTTCCTGCAGACACTCATGATGTTCTGCAAAAGGAGCGGATACAGGGCAAAGGTGGAGCGTGAAGGAGGCAGAGAGAGAAAAAGATATATCAAAACAGAAGTTCTCAAATGTTTGGCATCCAGTTACGCATTTACTGAAACATAAATTTCATGGACCGGCACCAGAGGTTTACTTCAGGAACATTATTTAGAGTCATGGACTGGTTTGGATTAAACCTATTGACCAATAACAGCTATAAGGAGTCAAAAATATATAGACAGGTCCATAAGTATATGCACAAGGCCACATTTTTCATAATTTTGCCTCTGTACACCACCACAGTGTATCTGAAATAAAGCAATCAAGATATGATAGAATTACAGACATTTCGCTTCGATTCAGCAAACCGCTTAGGAACTACAGCAGGTTCTTTTTAAACAAAAAAACATTAATTTTTTCAAAGATTTTTTTTAATACAGTCTGTATTGCAGTCTGCCTAAAGACTGTAACCAATTGACATCTCCAAATGCTGAGTTTTCTGCAGGCTTTGATTGCGTTGCTTCTTGGTTGTTGATGTTTCTTCTTTCAGTTTTGTCTTCAACATTAGCTGATGGTCCTTTTGTCAGGAAGTGAAAAAGTAGGCTCCACTGGGTTGCGGTTGGGTGATTGACTCTGCCCTTTCACAAAATCCCATTTCTTTGCCTTGAGTTGCTTTGGGCCATCGTTCACCTGTATTGTGAAGTACCGTCCTATCGGTTTTGCAGAATTTGACTGAATCTAATTCATCCTGGTGCTTCTATTAACAGTAACATCAACAATAAACATGCTCTGGATCATAAACCCCTTGAGAGTATTAACACCTCATCTGTGGTACATCTCTACCAAGGAATCTTGTTCCAGGACTGGACAAACTTGTTTAGATATTTTCTAGCAAATCTATTCTGGCCTTTCTGTTATTGAGTGAGACAAGTGATTTGAATCTTGAGTAAAAAAAAAAAAAAAAAGTTGTGTTTGCATAGGTGAAGGAATCTCTGTATTGTAGAGTTTGACGCTGATGGACATACCTTGTCCTCCAGTGTGTTCATGACTTGGTTAGATCTGTCATGTGCCAAGGCAACGTACTATGGCCGTTCCTAATGCCCCAAGTTTCTGCCTCATCTTTGATAGGCCCGTTTTATTTGTCAACCTTATGACGTGATCCTTTACTTGCATCATCACATATGTAGTGTTCCCATGAACAGTTAACAAATGCAAAATCGACTCAGAGTACATCAGAAACTCCAGGAAGTTAAATTTGGTCAGTGCATCCATGTATAACCAAAGAGTTATACAACGCTAATTAAACATTTACTCAACTTCCTTATTGCTGTTTTGTTATTAGTGTTTAGATAAATGCTAATGTCAGTTACGTTCACAAGTGATTTCCGCATTCAGTTGAATATCTTTACCATTTCCATTTCCATCTTTACCATTTCCATTCCAGCAGACACCCTTATCCGGCAAAAGTGCTTTGTAGTCTCCATCAAACCCATGTGCTCATGCTAGTTCAGTCAGGTCATGAGTCATGAGCTCAAGGATAACATCAGACAGCAAAAAGAAAGAAAAAAATGTCAGAGCACCATCATGAGCAGTCAAATGCTAGGATGAGATAAAGGAAGGAACCCAATCATGCCTTCAGCAGGCAGGTGACAAGAGGATGAGGATGATGAAGACTAAGAGGGGTTATTTGCAAGCAAATATCACGGACATGATCAGATGACAGGTGGAGGACAGCCGTTGAGACAGACAGACAGACAGACAGACAGACAGACAGACAGACAGGGAAAGCGAAAAGAAACAGAAAACACAACTGTAGGCTCAGAAAAAAGGGACCATTTAAAAATCCAGCAGGTGTATTATAAATGTGACAATAAATGTGACATGCTTGACTCAGAGGCTGCTGTTCCTTTTCTGAAGTGTGATAATAATAGATGATACAATAACATAATATCAGCAGACACAGCAAGAGGAGTTGCTCTGTAATAATCGCCAAGATAATGATTATGATTATTTTGCTCGATATTTATTCTGAAGAAAAGAACACGGAAGAAAAACAGGCATATTCTGAATTGAAATCAACAGAAGACAGGTCTTATTGTATAATGTTCGCAAGTGTTTGTATGAGTGTGTGTGCACTACTAAAAAAAAATAATAATAAATGAATAAATAAAAACTAGAGGTATATAATTCACCTGATTTGCCTATGCTAGGTTACAGGACCTCCACGTTGTGGAGATGCCATTTAACCTGAACTTCTTTACTCCGGTCCTGGCGTGTACAATTTGGAAGTTTTTCCTGAGGCCAGCATACCTGATTCAGTGTAAAGCCCATGACAAGTTAAGCACAGTATACAGAAGGAGCTGCCCGAGAGTAGAGTTAAGAAACACTGTTAATGATTTTAAGGTCTCATATTTTAATGTTTCAGTAACAAGCTAACACCTGTCTTACAGCTCAATGTGCTTGTTAATGCTTCAGCTGAAATATAATATAAAATATAACCCTCAGATAATGCATTTATCTACCCCAAACTCTGCACCTCCAGCAAAGACACTGCAGAGCCATGGTAAATCATGAGGTAAATATGAGGTCACATTAGGGGGAAAGTCTAATTGGCTTGGTTAAACCCACGGCAGTACAAAACTGGAAAAAGGGCATTTTTGTTTGTGCGCGCGCACACACACACACACACACACACACACACACACACACACACACACACACACACGAGACCCAGCCCCGTGTCTAAACATAACTAAAAAGTAAAATAATGTTTAGATACACATAAGGTGCAGTGGTGGCTCAAACGCTTAAGGCTGTAGGTTGATGACTTTCTTGAGCCCCAGAACCGCCAATTTGCCTTGTAAGACCCTTAACCCCATCTGCTCTAGGGTTGCTGTATCCTAGCTGACCCTGCGCTTTGACCCCAGTCTCAGAACTAGGAAAATGTGAAAAATAATAATTTACCTTTAGGATTAATAAAGTACACATTACTATTATTATACCATTTATAGAGAGAGAGCGAGAGAGAGAGAGAGAGTCTGCAAATACGTATATCACACATGCTTAAACGGTTAATCTGTACTAGGTTACAAATCAATAAAGCATTTTGTACAGCTGTTGTATATTCTATATAAACTAGGATATTACAATACCCATGTGCTCAATAATTTTTTTTATGTGATTGTGCAAGTCGCATGATTTTATAAATCTCAATTCAATATAATTCTTTCCCAGATTTCGTTACAATTCCAAACAAACACGGCAAATAATATGCGCCTACCACACGGGACATTGTGCCGCCTGCTAGTGTCTGAAGAGTGTAGGATTAGAGAGGAGCATATTACCACCTCAAATGCAAAGATATACAAACTACTACTGCATACTACAGTCATTGTGATGCAGTAACAATGTTGTATGGTAAAATTAATTTAAAATCTGACATTTACCAAATGTTTTGTTCTTATTCATCACAAGTTATATGCATTCAGCTCTTAAATCAACTCAGTTCCCCTGGTGACAAGAGTGCACGAAAAAGAAGCAAGCATGAAAGAAAAAAACAGAACTGAAGAATGCCAGAAAGACAAAGAAGCAGAAAAAAAGAAAACAAGAAAAAGGGGAAAATGAGAAATCAACCACAGAAGAAAAGCACGACGCAAAGAGATGGACAAACGAGAAAGAGAGAAAATGATCTCTATGCCACCATCTTTACCTCACGTTAACCTGTGTGCGTGCGCGTGTGTGCATGCTCTTTAATGTCATACACTGAATTTATTATATTCCAAACTTTCAGATTGTAAAGTTTAGGATGACTAAAATTTTTATTGACTTTTAACTGATAATGTGCAAGTAAAACTTTTCATGTCCTCATTTAATGCATCTCATCATGAAATCGAACACCACCAGATGGGAAAGATACAGATAAATGACAAAAACAGGCGAAGAAGAAAGAAACAAAAGAAAGGAGAGGATGGAGTAAGCTTAAGACCCGCCTACACCATCACACACACAAACAGCATGCAGGTTTATCCAGGCCGTTATCTCTGCAGCTGTATGCAAAAGCCAGCCAAAACTTCTCTCTCCGGTGCGCTTGACCGGCCGGTTCGCCTCTCTCGCCCATTCTGACGCTCGCCCAGGGATAAAGAACAGCGTTTCAACATCTAACAGCCTACAGCGTTCGTTTTAGTTTACAATCTCGTTCTGCTCCACTTCGTAGTAATAGGAATCGTGTTTATTTTCTCACAATGCTTCTTTCGCAAATCATGCGCTGATCATTGTTCTGGTCCGACACGTGACATTACTGAAATGTCTGAAAATACTAGTTTTTGCCTATTTTCCATGAACCTTTAAGGAACTAAACAAAAAATAATTAAAAATCACTTGATGCTTGATGATGCTTGATTTCTCATCACAATAAGGGAAACATGGCATTAAATAACAAGTGACCACAAACTGTGTGGTGCAACATGGAAAAAAAAAAAAAGCAACATGATCAACATGGACACTGGATTTGATGCTGAAATAGTTTGAGCGTTTAAAAGCACAGCTCTGTTCTCTATCTCTCCAGTCTGATTGATCAAATGGTGCTGTTTCACTGTAAAAATGATCTCTTAGCAAAGGAAATGTTTTTAAAATAGTAAAATGTATCTACACATTCTTAAAATATGGTTACAACAAACAAATTCAGATTGTTTTATTGGCAGATCATTTTGCAAGTTTTAGGAATTAATTTCATGAAAGAAGCAAAAATCTCTGTCAATAGAACAAAAAAGAAAAATTACCAAAAAATCTTAGTAGCATCTCACTACAAATAAACTTAACCTTGTATTTGGCTTGTTATGTAAAACTTATTTTAAGAAATTATAGATTAATAGATGTTGAGGTGGTGGTGTAGTGGTTAGCACGGTCACCTTGCACCTCCAGGGTCCGGGTTCGATTCCCGTCTCTGTGTGCATGGAGTTTTCATGTTTTCCCCGTGCTTGGTGGGTTTCCTCCGGGTACTCCGGTTTCCTCCCACAGTCCAAAGATATGCAGGTTAGTCTAATTGGCGTTCCCAAATTGCCCGTAGTGTGTAAATAGGTGTACGTGTGGGTGCCCTGTGATGGATTGGCACCTGTACCAGGCCTTGTGCCCTGGGATCGGCTCCAGGTCCCCGCGACCCTGAATACGGGATAAAGCGGTATAGGACGGAGTGAGTGAGATTCTGAGGTTTTGTTAGATTTGCTAAGACGCCATTTTCGTTTCCAGTGTTCATATTTCATCATGCGCTCCATATAGTACGTGACTAACAGGTTGAGCAGCTGTTATTTATCCTAAAAATAAAATAAAAAAATTGGGAGGAGACGTTTGTTAAAGCTTTGAAGAAGGGAGACTCCACCGCTTCAGAACACTGAAAGTTTTACCTTCTGTTGTTTAATGTTTAGTGTTCTTCAGAACAGAGGATGCTGTGGTTTTTCAGTAACATGCTGCATGTTTTGTGTAAAGATAAGGTGATGACTGTTCAAAGCTATTATAATGCTTCACTTTACTGAATGTAGCAGTTCATGTGGATAATATTGTCTAAATAAAAGAAAATTATATAAAGTATTTTTGGTTAAAACACAGTGGTATAAAATATACAGGGTCTTATGCAGGGTCATGGGGGGGGGCCTGGTAACTCTCTCTCTCCCAATCATTTACAGTAGCAGGAGAAGTTTGGACACAAGTTTGGGTTTATCCTAGAACAATACGGAATTTTTTCAAAACTATGAAATAAAACAACGGGATCAACAACAACGGTCAGTTGTTATTTAAAGAGACAAAAGGTCAGAGCTGTTCTGGAATAGTTCTTGTAATAACAGTGTTGTTAAGTGCATTTGCACTCATGAAGACCATCCCAGGAAAGCGAGACCAAAAACCTCTGCTGCAGAGGAGAAGTTCATTTAGAGAGTTACCAGCCTCAGAAATCACCTATTAACTGCACCTCAGACTAGAGCCGTTAGAGTGTTTTACAGAGAACAAGTAACAGACGCATCTCAATATACGTTTTACAAAATAGAAACAGGAGGATTGAATTAGGAGGTGCGTCCAGACTTTTGACTGGTGTTGTACATTATATTTTATACGTAATGCATGTAACTGGTCCCAATCTTTGTTATGAGTGAGAAACAAAATCTTACTTTTCACTGAAAAACCTCCTCCAGAACTCGGCCGCGTCTGCCTTGGTGATCCGAAAGGTGTCTCCCTGAAACTGGCCTTCATGAAAGATGGCTTTAATCTCGGCCAGCATGTGGCTGAAGATGAGTGACAGCTTGGTGAGGTTTCGTCTGGAAGGCGGGGGGGAGGGAGGGGGGGGGGGTTGTGAGAAAGAGAGGGAAGGAAAAGGTCAGCGCATAGATTTGCAATCTGTAGTCAGTATTCCACACACACACACACACACGTAGGCAGACAGATGGAGGAGGCACAATGAGGTATCGAGCAGCTTGTCCTTGAGTTAATGCATGCCCTTTATACAGGAGTGGAAATAATGGGCTAATAAGCTAAACCTGTGTGAAGGGCTTTCAACAGTGACAATATAAACACAAGACCAAACACCCCCTCGCTAAATCCCAGCCATGAGCTCGAGCACAAGTGAAAGACAGGAGAGAAAGGGAGGAGCGCAGATTCATATTCAGGCCTGAGATGTAGCATTAGTCAGCAGTTGATGGGTTTTTACTATGTTAATAATGTGATTAAGAGTGAGAGAAATGTTATTATGAAATGACACTAATACACCATAAATGTGTATTTCAAATATTCATGATGCATTTGAGAACATAAAACAAAACTATGCACATCGACATGACTGACTAGATTCTGAAATTAAAAGGACAAAGTTGTGTGATAAATATCTTATTATTTAAGCGCCATAAATCAGTACTTTTTTTTTCTTTGTGGAAGGTGAAGATAAACATACAATGATATTAATTCCAAAAAAAAAAAAAAAAACAGCAAGCTATTCTGTTTTCTTTGCCATATTAAAGCTTTGATTTTAATGTCAGGCGTTTTCGCATCACGCATGGTCCATGTAACCAACCAACAAACTAGGAACACGATAGGAGCCGCTCCCCTGACTACAATTATTTCCTGAACAGGTAACAAAAATCCCCGCATCTGGAACCTTTGGTCAGCGAGTGATAAGCGGAGCGAGGGGTGGGGGGGCGATAAAAACAGCGTTGGTTCCTCATACAATAGGCTTGTGTGAAAAGGACCCGAAGAAACAGGAACCAAAAACTGAAAAAAAGTGTTGCAGTTTCTCGGGTAAGCTCAGCGCTACCATAAAGCCACACACTAAACCCCCCTCACTGCTACAAGCAGCACTAAAGCTGGAGCTCAGTTATCACTTACTCACAGACTTGCCTCATATGACTGCAGGCTTCTTGAGCTCTGTGAGGAGGAAAGAAGGCACTATAACAGGGAGTGACGCGCACTCACTCGCACGCACGCACTACAGCACTTACTGGCAATATAAAAAGTATTTATTACATCACCAACACCACAGACCTCGAACTTTTGCAGAACTTTGGTCCCAGTGGCGTTTATGGCTCCTAATGACACGCTCAGCAGCAACCCCACTAATAACTACTCTCTCTCTCTCATATACATACACACCTCCCCAAGTGTGTCTATCTCTACTTTCTCTCCCACTCTCAGATAGGGCTGCTACACCTGGAGCACAGAGTCGCTAGAAGCTGCACTGCACACACCAGATAACTAACTCCTTAGACCGTTGTGTAGCGCACACACACAGTCATTTTGTAGAAGTCAAAGACACCTGAGCATACGAAAAGAAATTCCTCCTCTCTCTCTCTATACATCAATAAAGTTTTTTCTCTCTCTCGTTTAAACTTTATATAAACCCGTCCATGGTTGCACGGTGGTGTAGTGCTTGGCGCTGTGGCCTCTAGGTAAAGGGATTGATTCGCAGGTCTGTGTGTGTGTGAAGTTTGCATGTTCTCCCCACGCTTGGTGGATTTCCCCTGGGTTCTCCGGTTTATAACTTCATGAAAAAAAAAAATACAAATAAATAAATAAATAAATAAATAATTACCATATTACACCCCCCCCCCCTAATTATTCTTGGCGTGTAATTAGCTGTGTGCCGGTGTTGGGTGCGGCAGCAGCTGGACTCCATCTGAGCGACACACTGCAACAACAGCCTGGACACATTTTACTCTATTCTACAGCTGTATATAAAAACGCAGACAAATATAACTTTAACCACATCTGCATGTGGTCGCTTTTTGACTGTAAACTGTGTGTGAAGAACATCTCTGAGAGGAAAAACATTTGCTGATACACTGAACTGAGCTACTTAGTGAGCCGCATCTCATGAGCGTTTTGTGTGCACGTCCGAGCTAAAGCTCCTGTCCTCTGTTAGAGTTAGTCTGGTGTTGTTCTCATTAACTGCTGCAGTTCTCTACTGTGGTGCTCTCGTAAGAGAAAGCCAGCTGCATGAAGCTCACAGCTCCAGCCATCACGTCATCTTTCTTATCTCGTTACAGGCTTCTGCTGGACCAACAAGAGCATGCTCGTTTCTCTTACGCAACGTGTCCAGAGATCACTATCCTTCAGTTACACGGGTTTTAGTCTTAATAGGCGAGCTTTCACTTCTCAACACTCTGGAGTGACTTGAAGAAAATCAAACCTCGCTCAGGATGATTAGTTATGGATCTTGAACTCCACAGGCAGCTTTTCCCCACACACACACACGTCAACATTTTGGACATCCGGCCAAGTGTTTAAGGACAGATTGAAGGCATGGCCTCGAACTCAAACTCGGAGGTTTGAGCAGCTTGGGCTTTTACATAATGTGCTCTGTGAACAGACTGCTTAAATACGTAAGCAAGTGATGGATGAGCTTCAAGAACAAAGTGTGTGAGGTTTCTGGCACATCACAAACAGGACGGCTACTTAAGTCGAATTTAACGATGACGGCCATCTTGTAGTCACGCTGGCGCTTACTCACCCTCCCACCGTCTGATCTGTACAGGAGAGATATCGTGAATACGGGTGCAATCAAGCGCCGTTGAACAAACCCAACGTTATGAATTTAAATTCTTTAAACCACTGCTTTTAGAGCAACCTCGATCGTTTTCTACACACAAATACATCTAGTATATAATCCAATAAACCTGACATGGACTGATAATACGCTGAGGAGCCTTTGAAGACAATGTGTGCGCGCATGTGTGTGTTAATCCTACTTCAAAGTATTAAAGTCAGAAGAAGGAAAACCTTAACAATAAAGGCGGTACACAGGCATATCCTACATATAGATTAATTTAATCCACACACACACACACACACACACACACACACACACACACACACACAC
>JAQQZT010000009.1:12839643-12861229 GCA_030068275.1 Clarias platycephalus | reverse complement strand
CACACACACACACACACACACACACACACACACACACACACACACACACACACACACACACACACACAGAGACAGGATCCTGTTATTCAAAAAACAGCCTCACTCTGATGACTAACCAAAACAGGGCACTGACAAAAACCCTTCTTGACCAAATTATTCTAAAACTACAACAATAACTTTTTGATAACTTTTTTTTTTTTTTTTGTCTAATCCTTTTAAGGGATTAGACAGTTTTTCTAAGCAGATAAACTAGAAAGCACTTTTCCACCTGATGATGAGTAAATACCACACAGAGCCGAGTTTCATTGGACTGTTTGGAGGAAGAAGAAGAGCAGCTATAAGGTTGAGCCAACAATCGTCCGTACTCCGCTTATATTTAAACTTATGCTTGGCTTATTGGCGCTTTCCGTTCAAGGCTATGGTCTCCCTGGTCACGGTTATGCAGGTGTGAATGGTTACATCAGTTCATTTGTAACTGCGGTGTGAGAAAAATGTTCGCCGCACTTGTGATTTGCACGTAAGATCAGCAGCACGCAGTGATTCGCAATTTATTTTGTGGTCTGAGGTGGAAAAACAACTCATGCAAGAAAATAAACAAAATTGTTTGAATATCTGCAAACTGGTCTAAGGAAGGTGAAAGTTTGTTACAGAGTATCGTTACTGGTGACGAGACATGGATTCATCACTACGAGCTTGATTGTAAACAGCAGAGTGTGGAATGGAAACATCTTTAATTGCCATCTTTAATTGAAAAAATTCAACCATGAGCTGGAAAATTGATGCTTCTGGGATTCTCCAGGGTCACTATTGGAACAATATCAAGAAAAAGGTTAATCAAATCAACAGTGATCGTTACAGTGAAATGCATTGAAGAGGCGAGGCCTAAACGTAACGGGGACTGCTTTAAAGGGGCGTCGTGATCTTGCATGACAATGCACAGCTGCACAAATCAGCCCTATGAGGATGACGATTCACTTCAGATGAAGAAGTGAAGACAGCGGTGCATTCGTGGCTCACAGCTCAGCTTAAAACATTTTTAATGAGGGATTACCAAAGCTTGTTGACAGATGAACAAAGTGTACTGAAAAGAAAAGTTTTTTTGTCTTCTCTAAAAGTTAATTAAAACATTCTACAGCCAGAGTGCAATTTATTTTTTCCTTTTTAAGACTTTAGTTAGACTTTCCCTTGTGTTTGTCTCATCCTTCATCATTAAAGCATGTCATTTAAAAGTTATATTTGAATGCATTGCATGCTCTGACATGCTCTTCACCACGGTTATAAAGAGTAGTTATTCGAGTTACTCTAGCCTTGCTGTAACTCACTCGAACCAATCTTTTCTGACTGGTCTCATCCGTTTTAGCTGTTTGTGCAGCTCTCCCGCGTGCGTCCGTTTTGTTTCTCAAAGGTCAGCACTTGTGTCACATGCCTGAACAGATGCACCACTCAGACAGCTTTCCATGAGTCTGAGCTGCGTGTTCATGTCTGTGACGTGTCCCAGTGCATGCTGGGCGGTCAGACAGAGGAACGTACGTGACTCATAGCTCATTCAGCAGCAGGTGACCACTCGGACAGTATCCTTGGATGTACGCATTCACGCACTTATTTACAACAAGGGAAGGTTTAGCATGCTTACATGCATGTTTGTGGACATGGGGGAGGAAACCGGAGAACCCTGCTGAAACCTACACAGAGAGAACATGTGAAGCGCAACACACCACCAAGCTCAGGATCGAACTGTGATGCTGAAACCCATTAATTCTACCCGCTGTGCCACCCACGTGCCAGTTCAGTGAGCCAGCATGCATGCACGCACACACACACACAAGCTCTGGCCTGTTTTCAAACCGTCATTAATTTTAATTCCAAGCCTTCAAGGTTCAGTCTATAAAGTCGACACCACAATCGTGCTGCAATCCTTAGACTCTAAAGCCAAGTTTGGAAAAGCACTCTCTCCAAATGTAAGCACTCTCTCTGATGTAATAAAATCTCCATCTCTCTCAGTTCACACAAGAAGCACAGAATCAGTGAGTCATTAAAGCGCATGTGTGGCCATTGATCGTTCTGTGAGTCAAAGTTCCTGTGAGTGGGTTTGAGTGCAGAACAGTTGCTTATACCTTCTTGTTAGTCAAATACTTTCAAATAAACAATGCTTTCCTGTTTTCACTCACATTACGCTTATTGCCAGCTAGAACTGTGGAATAATAGGTTGAAAATAGTGTGTCTTATCGTACTACGGGCATTTAATGATTTCTGAAGAACTATTTGGGGTAGTAAATGGAAATAAATCTAAAATGTTCATGTTAAATAAAGTTACAGTATGCTTTTCTGTGATTTCACGATAATCATTTAGTCTTTTTATTACGTTTCTTTTAACAATTAGAAGCTGTCAGTAAAGTTAAATATATTTTATTGATTTATTTGTTTAGAATGATTTAACAGACATTTCTGAGGGTGTTTCTGGTTCAAGAGTGGCTGGATACTAGGAATGTAAAGTTGTAGGCCATTTCCTGAAGACATCTCTGCATGGTGGCTCTCGATGCACTGACTCCAGCCTCACTCAAGTTCCCGATATCAGCACTGCCTGACAATTTTCTTAAGTCATTCCTGTTGCTTTTGTACCCTTTTCCTACAACACATTTCCCTTCCAGCCAAATTTCTATGAATATGTTTTGATCCAGCACTAACTGTGGTTTACCCTTTTTGTGTCATGTCAGCAGTCTCACCCATCCGTGTATTGACCTAGACCGAGAGATGCACGATATGAGCAGTAATTTACTCAAAATAAAATATTCTAATATTAGGAGATACTGGATTTTGGATTTTCATGAGCTGAGCCATAATTATAAACATTTTATTGAATAATTTTATCGCAATTAAAACATTGTTGTATTTCACTTTACAAGTAATGAACGTAACATTTAAACAAGTTTCACTTTGTGAATTAAATTATGATTATTATTATTTTTTTTATAATGGCCATCATTAGAGATCACGTGATACAGATATTATCCTGATACAAATCAAATTGGCAGCGAGTTATCATTATTCTGTTAGCATTACAATTTTATAGAATATCCTGATTCAGTACATCTCTAATTGATGTATCGCCCAGCCCTGACAGAACCTCAATCTCACACCACTGTGCCTCATGCAAGCAAGCGGCTCTGCTTGGAACGTAAACACTCTCCTTGGCCACTCTCCTAGCTAACTACAAATTAGAGAAGAATCTTTTAGCGCCGATCAGCATGTAGTCCAGTACATCCCATCTAGTTTTCATAGCCCCATTTGTACACTTAACCAGTGTAAAAGATCAGCGATGCAATAACGAGACGACTCCCTGGCTCCTCGTTAACATATCACGATGGTGGAAATCTACTGAAATCTAGATGAAACATGACAGATAGGGCACGGCAAGCTCTCAGGGGACAGGCTGGACGTCTAAGAGTCTCACTGCAGGTTTAGCGCTAGGGAGCGGACCAGCCGGAACGGTCATCATTTATTATTATTATCAGCGAAGACGGGAGTATGAAAGTGTCGTGTTGAAACATGGGTTATTTTACAGTAATGGCTGGTCAGGGCAGAGTACAGGGTTAAAGTGTCCTCTCTTCCCACCTCCAGAGGAAATGGAGACTTCATGAAATTACACTGCACTGGATTTACCCCACCACCAATTACGTGGTTTTCCGGTTTCAACATTCAATATCCATCCATCTCTATAACGCAGGACGTGCTGCTCTCTTTCACTTAAACATACACGAGTACATACGTACTGTATATAAGAGAGTTGGGATGTGCTTCGTGTTCATCCCATGCCACGTGGCTTCTGTGTGCTCCAGGTAAATCATCTCTCGTTTCATTTCCCCTTAGCAACACCAAACAAACGCCAATATCCCCATATCATTGACACAAATCAAACACTTCACGATGCTAAGACGTTTTAGCTGCGCAAAACACAATCCACGCATGACATACCAAACATAGCTCTGTACAAACACTCCCATACAGCATAAAACATTGCAAGTTGATCAGATAAACCGCATTTCACCTCCACGCCGAAATGACGCCTGCATGCACGACCACAACAAAAGGGCAAAACACTGGTGCAAAAATGCTCTCGCGTTTCACTTTGCCAGTGCAGGAATTCTCTGAGTGTTACGTAGGGATTAGCAGCAGTAACCTCATGAAGGCCCAGGAGGCCCAAGTGATGAGTGAATGATCACAGAGCACACGCACTGACAGTCTGTTCACATGATCTACTCTGATTAAATTACAGAAAGTTGGCTGAATTGCAGTAACTCACAGAAATGATCTAGTTCGCATGCATGGATGTGTCATCTCTCTCTCTCTCTCTCTCTCTCTCACACACAGACACATGCAGAGCAGCTAATGAGCCATCTTTGAGAGATCTTAAATGCACCATCATGATAATTATGTAATATAGATACAATACACCAGCACAGACATTTAATAAAAACTTGCAGCTAAGATGGCTAAATAACACATTAATAACATTTCCTGAAATTGATTTAAATTGGTTTTGTTTCATTTCACGTTGCTGTTTCATGTTACCACAAATAATTTCTGTAAAAGTAAGTGATGACAACTGGTGCTGCTACAGAAGCTGCAATGGCTGGTCTAATGTTAAAATAATAATAATTAAACTTGAGCGACTGAAGTATTTCAGCCGGGGTTTCTTTCCGCAGATCTGTTGAAATGCTTTTACTGGGTTCACATCAGGATTGAGCGCCACCTGTTGGTGACCCCTGTTATAGCATAGAAAAGGACCAAAAGTCCACACACACACACACACACACACACACACAGACACACACTCTAAAGCGGTCATGGCCTCACAGGCTCAGCTGGGTTGTAGAACTTGCAATTTTTATTTTATTTTAAAATCTAATCACTTCCATTCCTCGTAATTCTATCCCTACATTGCGAGCCAGGAGCGTCTGCCTGGAAGACGAGGCCTTTCCGAGCCACGTAAAGAGCACTAAATGCTGGATTGTGCAAGCGTGTGGTTGCTGGACTAAATTCACCACAATACTCTGGTTTCAGTATTGCTGCAGCATATGCTGCCTGTCCCAGTGGAGACAGCAGAGAGCAACCACTGATTTGATTAATAGCTGGACCATTTAGCCACAAAGAGAGAGAGAGAGAGAGAGAGAGAGAGAGAGAGAGAGAGAGAGAGAGAGAGAGAGAGAGAGAGGGAGAGAGATGAGATCTCTTATCCAGACACACAGCCCTCCATTAAGATACATATGCAGCATTGCATGTGACATGTCACTGTACAAAGTCTCTCAAAACCTGTTTTTGGATTTCTTTTTTTTCCTCCCTTAGAGAACCTGAAATCTACAAAACCATATGCTGTCCTATTACAACAAAAGACAAACAAAGACAAATCCATATGCTGCCCTACTAACACACACTCACATTATTAAAGCTAATGGAAATGCCAATACTCCTGCAAACACGTTTATGAGCCAAAAGAAAAGTATCATCTTGACATTTTGGCATATAATCGCAAAACAGACGTCAGATCTCATCCATGACCCACAATTCTCAAGGGTGTGTGTGTGTGTGTGTGTGTGTGTGTGTGGCACCTGTTTAACGAGTGTAACGGACTGTGCGACGTGCATATGGTTTCCTGTACACCTGTGCCTCATCTTATGTAACTTAAATTCATCCAAACACACACGCACAAAGTTTAATGTCAAGTTTAAGGAATATTTATTTTATTGGAGCAAATAGAAATATAATGGACTTTAATAAAAGAAATAGTTCAAATTTCAAAGGCAAAAAAAAAAAAAAGGTTTAATTTCATTAATATCACACAGACTGGACTAATTTTCATACGGGTATGGCAGATGGGCCTCACCAGGGTTCTCCTGTTCACGCGGTCATTTGTGATCGAGCCAAAATGATTCCAGACCTACGAAGACGTATTAGATGCTTCTGAACTAACAGCAGCGGTGCTTGACCATTTATTAACCTTCACCAAATGTTAATCTTCATGAACTCCATTAAAATATTAACTTATTTTAAATTATAAAAAAATTTTAATGGAGCACAATCATGGAGCAGCACACTCACTGCATATTTAACAGTACAGCATTATTATTATTATTATTATTATTGCAACTAGTGGTAAAAAAATAAAAGCTGCAAAAAGTAGATATGCACCAATCGATAGGAATCAGATGGTTTTGATCAGCTTGTTTAGTCAGGGCCGATGATTGGCTGATGTAATCATTCTGTGCTGGTTGTGCACGTACTTCTGAGTGGCACGACAGCAACACGTTCTGTCTATCAAGGCATTATGAGTTTAAATCCCCTGATCGCCATCTGTGGCCAGGAGCTCTCAGTGGGAAGTGGAGCACTCTCGCGCCAATCATAGCGGTTGATCTTGCACGTCTGCGCGATATTCCCCACGTCCAAACAGTGTGTGCGCAGCAGGACAAGAAACTTATTGTCTTGGAAGAAGCACATGATAGTCTTTACCCCCCATAGGCATTTTTATTTTCATTTAGATTTTATTTATACAAAAGATCTGACCTGGAGAATGTCCTGTAAGCTTGTGCAGTTTGGAAGAAAATGTAAAAGTTATTTATGTTTTATTATATACATGTTTAATTGTTTTATTAAAGTTACAAAAACATTGTGTAATTATAGTACTTAGGCAGAAATATGTATTTTTTTTAAACACCTTTTTTAAGTTCGACTGCACTTGGTGAATCTCTAATAAGAAGCGCTAATAGTGCACTAATGAGGCAGGAATCGCACTAACCCCAGGATTAAGCACAAGACTGTTAGCTACAGAGCTGCCTGAGCTGCATTTTTCACAACGGATTCGGTGAGTTTCAAAACACTTCATGGCCACAAAGAGCATGTTTCACAGCAAATCATTTTCCTTAAAACAAAGACAAAGTAAAACACTGTATTCATGGATAATGTGTCTGCATCAAAAATGTGTGAACTCCACAATGACCTGCTTCCCACACAAAGGCTGAGGGAGAAAAAAGTAAAACATTCTCCCTTTTACAATGCCAGAGATTTTAGAAGAACCCTGATATTATCTCCTCTTTACAGGAGGCTTTCGAATGAGTTAAGTGTGATAACCCGGAGGCCATTTCGCCGAAGTTCCTTAACACTGCATGTATAATCAAGAGTCAATGTTGTCAAACACAAAAACAAAACAGAAAAAAAAGTGTTGTGTATAGTTCACCAAGGTCAATTCTGTAAAATGTGACATTCGAGAATAACACACACACACACAAACACCTATAAAAGGTTCATGTAGCTTAAATTTCATAGAGCATAACCTTTTTCTCTGCCAAGTTTCCTCATGGTATTAAAAGCATCATCAGCTAGACTGATTAAAATTTTACTACCATGGTCTCACACAAATCATGTTAAAATGTAAAAAAGAAAAAAAAAACTATATATTTTTAATCATTATCAAGAGTTTACCTAAAACTTATTCGGATCTAAGCAGATTTAATCCAATCTACTGGAATGACATGCTAATCCACTCAGAAAGAGCAACAAATATTTTGCATACTCCTCTGGTCACAAACTTCAAGGCATGCAATCATGCAATTTAATCAACGTTTAACAAATTAAATTACTTGAATCAAATGGGTCTGTTTTTGTTTCAGACTTGATTCACTGTTGTTTCTCTTTAAACCATAGAATTTCAGGTCAGAGTGCGCAGTGTGATGACGTCGCATTTTACATGGTCGTAAGTGTTTTGCTATGGTTAGCTTACATGTCAATTCTAGTGTACTAAAACATACTGGATTTTGCAATCAAGTGTACTCAGATCTGTGGCCACATCACTACTGTGAAAGCAGCCTTGTAAGACAACCATTTGTCCGTGGGGTTTTTTTTTTTGTGTTGTTTTAGTTTCAGTTTAAAGAGCGTAACATTACCACACGTTAAGATTCTCCGTTATAACTCCGAGAGTATCTCGGGCAGAAAGAAAGAACCTTTTATTCGTCCTGACTGTGGGGCCACATCAATGGATGAGCGAGCAAATAAATAAACAGATATACATCATGTCGAGGTAACGTGAGGTCATCAGTGTTGGCTCTGCAGACGGACTGTTTCCTTCTTCGTCAGCACGCTCCCAGGAGGACCGAGCCCACCAGGGCAGGGGCGGGACTCATCAGGATAACACCTGGCAGACAGCAGCACTCTATTAGCCAAGATCTCTGTGTGTGTGTCAACCAGACTGTTACACAGCATAGTGAGCCAGCTGATCAACTGACAAGCATGCACACACACTCAGACTGCCTAATGGCAGTAGAACAAATCAGGGCCACAATATAGATGAGGTTTAATAAAGTATCCCCTGTGGGCGGTAGTGCATGTATGTGTCTCTCTCACACACACACACGATAAAACCACGGAGTATTATTTGTGGGGGAAAAAGTGAAAAGCTTTTCCATTACAGTGGTGGGAGGACATGTGGCACACACATACACACCTCAGTTGTCATCTAAACCTTGACGCACTCAATGTTTAACAAAGAACCAGAGAGGAGGAACAAACAGCTACGGCGCATGATGAAGCCTGACTTGGAAGAGATGAATTGTTTCCCCCGCCAGATTTAATTCCTGCCCAATTGTGACTAACACGCTGACAAATAAATCAAGCTGTCAGATCCATGCATGTCCAAACGTCCATCCTGACGAACAAATGTTGCATCGGCTTCGCACTGTAAACACCGCTCCATGAATAAATGTGGCAGGAAGTATTCGAAGTACATACGAAGTACTTTTTTTTTTTAGAAACAAGAAGCTCTGAAACAGCACAAAGCCCAGCTAAGCAAAAAAATTTATAAAAAATAAAAAGTCATTTAGCAACAAAAGCAACACAACCTGGACTTGTGACAATCATCACAAACAGAAGAACTTTCCTGTTTTGGGGTTTACTTGGTTTTAGGTTCAGAAGCAGGAACTTTAACCACTGAGCTAAGTAAAGCAGCTGAAGTATGTAGGGGAAGCTGATGACTGGTTCAGGCGTGATGTCTAACACATGTAGCATGTTCTGTAAAATGTAAACGTACATCAGTGAAAAAGGACATCATGGGTTATCGCTTAGAAGTCACAAGTTTAAAAAAAGAAGAAAAGAAAAAAAAAAAAAAAACTTTTACACTCTACCATAAAACTAACACACCAGCTAGAACATCAAAACAGCTTCTCCAAAGCACAAAGCTGAGCAAAACTCAAGCGGGTAGCTTTGAAGACACACAAGATGTCTTTAAACCGTAATCTGTGTCTCTTTACATTTGATCTTCCTCGAGTCGGTCTGCGGCAAAGAGCTTCTTTAACTCGGATATACGCGGAGACGCTCATATCGCTTGTATGATCTTATTAGATTAGGAATTTTGCCAACAATCTAAAATAGAAACGCATTTGCCGCTTCAACGACCTGTGGAAATGAGTCCATTCAAAAAAATCTATTATTTTTGTTTAATTTCTTTTAACTTTCGGCAAAGAATTTAACCGCAGAGGTCCGGAGTTTCATTTTTGTCCCCTTTCATTGTTATATCCTCACACTTTATGTAAAAAAATAATAATGATGATAAATGAGTATTAATGATGAATGGCATCTATTAAGCTTTAAAATGCTGCTTGTAGATAGACAGAAGGCAGCTGAGATAACAATAACACTGGCTGCTTATTACTCACACACACACGATTGAGCATCTCAATCTCATATCCTGGCAGTTATGGCCTGTAGTGGGATCCCATGATTCACTGCTGCGCTCACCATGTGCAAGGTGTGAATCCAAGTCATTGCCCATGTGTGAGTAACACACACTTAATATGTGGTCTTGAGGACCATCTTTTTCATTTGTCTTTATATATACATACATTATATACATACACACACATATACACACACACACACACACATACACACACACACATACACATAAAATAAATAAATAAACACTCCAGGACTCGTCCTTTTAAAGTTCTGGTATGTGTAAGGGGGAAAAAACCTAAATACAAATCTAAAAAAATCTAAACAAATGTTGTGTAAATTAAGGCTCGGCCGAACATCCTGGACTGCAATGGAAGAGCAGAAACTTTCTGTATTATGTTTTTAATAATGCAACGGCTTTATGGCACACTTGTGAATGACATGTTCAAAAGCTTATCCCTTGCATTTCCAACATGAAAGCGTTTTGTCCACTCTCTTAAGACACCTATTATGCAAAATTAATTTTCTGTTCATGCTCAAAACTTTGGTGTGCATGCAAACACAAACTAGAAAATCCTCTTTTTTTTGTCGATAAATGTGCTTAAACACTAGTTAAAAATTTCCTGCCTGGTATGACATCATTCCATGCAAAAATAAAATAAGAATTTGCATAGCCCCACATATGGCTCGAGTCCTCAACATCGCGTTTAGGAAAGTCCCGTTTCCTGCGTTCTGACTAAATAGAAAAACGCATTTCCATAAATGGGCATGTGGGCAGTAGCTCGTTTGCATTTAAAGCTACAGACAATGAAGCAGAGCATCTGTAGCAGGAGCGAAACAGACGGAAATTCACGGATTACATTGCATGAGCCGAGTGTTATTTCAGCAGGGACATTAACACGGATTTGGGAGATCAGTAAGATATATGTTAGTGTAAGGAGCGTAATACAGCATCTTTAACAGAGCATGTAAGGGTGTGTATTGTGGTGTTTTGAAAGCAAGTTGAAAAAGAAAACAAATGGGAAAAAAAAAAAAAAGATTTAAAGGCGACTGAATAAAAAAAAAATACATATTTACTGAAGAAAAAATTATTAAACAAGAACTTCTCTTTTGATTTCAGATGTTCAATCGTACACTCCTCTCAATAAACTCTTCAGATTTTGAGGGCAGATAAGAGAACGAACACTGCTGACTCATGATCAGCGTCTTTAACCTTCATCTGTTCACCGCAACTATATGTTACTCGGGCAATAAGTTACTTTACACTGTCGACATATCATAAAATATTAAATGAGAGACTAATAAAAAATAAATGTAGATTTGTTTCAGCAAGTGTATTTATTTCTACCGATAGAAAATAAATATAATCATGATGTTAGTCAGATCTTCCCATACAACACTGTTCCAGACTTGAAGGGAGAAAATTATTATTTTTTTAATTCCTCCAATTAGTATTGTTAACCACTATTTTGAGTACCCTAGCTTGTGCATGTATGCGTGTGCGTGTGTGTGCGCGCGTGCGTGTGTGGTAAAAGCTGGCTCATCCTGTTCCAACAGATTTTGGACACTTCTGTCTCACGTCCCTCCCAGCGTGATTAAGTTCTGTCCCAGGGGAGCCGGAGCAAGGGGAGGGGAGGCGTGAAGTCATTTGGGAGAAGGTGTTTGGACACACGAGTGTCTTCATCCCTGTTCGAAATTGATGAATTGGCTCGCTCTCCTCTTTTCCCTGCTCGCCTGCCACCTCTCTCTCATTACGCGCCGTGTCAAATGGATTGTGTATGTCCCCCACCAGCCCTACTTCACTTCAGTGCCATGCCCTGGCAGCCACATTAGCTCAGTACAGTGTTCTCTCTCTCCCTCTTTCTCTCGCTGTGTGTTGCATAAGTACGAACACACAAACAGTAAAAGACAGAAAGATGCAGTGGAGACACGCTATATTAAAATCAATCCTTTTGTTCCCACTGGATAGATTTATTGATTCTGATTTGCTCTGTGCTGAATATCATTTGACAAGCTCTAATCAGTTCAGCAGACTGTTTCAGGGTTTGTCACCAGAAAAACCAGATAAATATTTATGCGAGAGAGAGAGAGACACTGCCACTTCCAATCTCTAATAAATGCCCATGTGCTACACTATAATAACGCCTGGGCTAATTAGTTCATCAGACATTCTTCAGACTGTGCTCACAAAGAGAGAGAGGTGTGTGTGTGTGTGTGTGTGTGTGTGGGTTGGTTACTGGGTGTTTATTTAAAATTCAAATCAGTCACGCTTGATATTACTGATTAATTGCTCCCCGTTATTAACACAAAAAACAAAATATCGGACTCCCCCCGTCCCCCCCCCCCGTCCCCCACGTCTTAAAGTAGGCATTTTGGTTGTCAGTTCTCAGTTAGTTTCTCACAAAAGCATGAGAACATAGTTTTACAATATGGGGACATCTGGCTGGTCCCCACATTTCACACTTTTTTTTGCTATTTGTTCATTTTTATTAACTTTTTTTTTTATTATTCACACAGCAGCTTAAAAAAAAATAAATAAATAAACTAACTTAACCAAATGAAAACATTTGGCCTTTCAGGTTATTATGGCAAGGGTAAGAGTTATGCATTAACTCTAAAGTCAGTCATCGAAGGTCCTCAAAAATGTAGTAGTGTGACAAACTACACTGTGTGGTTTGTGGTGTTAGTTATTTTTTCCCCCCAAGAATAATCCGATAATATTTTAAAAAATCAAAATAAGATTGCAGTCATTGCATGTAACAAATCCATAAAGAGACAGAGAGAGTAAACTTGCCCTGACAGCACACTGTAATATATTTCTATGCCGGTAATAATTTCTTATCAACAGAAACGCTAAATCTTTTTATGATTAGATCCTTCCACTGAAAGTCAGAATTAACAAGGAAACAAATCGACTCAATTCAAATGAACAATTAAAACCAAAAGCCTGACTTCTATATAAAAATAAAAAAGGATTGCAGCACTTTCTGATACAGCATTGTTGGGGGTGTTTCCAATTGACATATTTTTATTATCTGAGCCTCCTAATCAGAGTGAAAGTCTAGAAACATCTGTTCCCTTTTATGTCGCCTAGTGACGGATTTGTGGAAACCGCCACATCAAGCGATTTATTAGTCAACGTTAAAATACATACAGGTCTTTAACATGAGCGTTGAGTTCGCCGTCAAACCGTCTGCAGAAACATTTCAAAGGCTTCACGACACCCTAACATGCAAAATGCTGCATTCATTTTGCATGTCAAATATAAACCAGACCTAATAATAGCCATGTCATGATGTTGACCGTGCTCGCAGTTTTCATTTACTATACACTGTTCGTTACAATTAAAACCAAAAAACAGACTTTTATATAAAAATAATAAAGATGGCAGGACTTCCTGATACAAAATTGTTTGAGGGGGGAAAATGTTTCCTAATGTGTCGTTATAACTCATCTTTATTACCTACAGCACTTTCTGTACATCAGTCACTCTCACCCCTGTACATATGAATCCATTTACCACGCGGCTATTTATCGTAAATAGGCCAGTTATGCGCTTCTGGTTAGACGCTCACTGCATTTCACTGGCTTTGTACATGAACTCTGCACAATGATAAAGTTAAATCTAATCCAATCCAATCATTAGACTTTATTCAGTTAGACTACACACACAAACCAAATGCAAACTTTAAGGGAAAATGATGTGTAGGACACAAATTCATTCAAACATGAACTTCACGTCATTTATAAAACAGTGTTTTGTTGGCGTTTCGCCATGTGCTTATTTATCTGTGTTTCTGTGCGAGTGGGTTAAGGTCTACACGGTCTTGCCCCGATCAGTGGTAGGTGCAGAACTACACAGCACTCAGATACAATCTGCTTCTCTCGCTCATCAGCCAACACCACTTACCACTCCAGTGAGAGATCGTCTGTCTATTTCGGGGAGATGTGCTGATATTTTGCAACATACCATCATATTCAACTTGCTCTTACGGACACAACAGCACATAGCTACCCCATAGGGCAGGTCAGATACCAGGAGTGGTTTGCATTGCAAGTCAAATCGTTATGCTCACTAGCAAAAAGACTTTTTTTCTGATTAGTCTTTACGACCAAGTGGTTTTATGATGGCTTCACAGGTGTTTAGTCCAATCCTGTGAGATCTCATCGCATGTGTGGATGAAAATCCTCTTATTTTCACTAGTAAACATAGTGAAGTTGCGTGGTGAAAATCTAAGTGTTCTCCATTTCCGGCCACATTTCTTCAGTTCAACACTACTGGCGGCACGGTGGTGTAGTGGTTAGCACTCTCACCTTGCACCGCCAGGGTCCGGGTTCAATTCCCGCATATAGAAGATGAGTGAGAGTGAGTTCAGCACTATCCATCCAGGGTTTGATGACGTGATAAAGGGTTCTTATCTCATTTTCAGTCATTTCAATCATTTGAAATGGCAAACCTTTTTTTGGTCAGGCAGTGTATTATATATATATTATATAATATTTATACATCACAATTCATAAAACTTCAAGGAAAAAAAAAAAACGAAGATAGCGCTTTAATAGAAGAATCGTGAAAAGAAAAAAAACACATTTCATAATTGGACTTACTTACAAACTCAATGTTCCTGCACATCCTGAGACACACACACACACACACACACACACACACACACATGCAAATGTAATGCATACAAAGTAGCCTTATCGTTGCCCGTGGGCACACAGGAGACATGCCCTAATAATAAAGTGTCAATCAGCAAGTCAGGCTTCAGACGGTGATGTTCAAAAGGAAGGTGTTCATCGCTCCTGCATCATTATTCGCTTGACAGTTTCGCCAGGGCCTGTCACATCTGCACTTTTTCCACACCAACAAACAGAAATAATATTAGCAGCAGGCAGATATGCATTAGGAAGAGAGAAAGAAGGTATAATCCTTAATTCACTGCGAACAGACAGTGTGATTCTTCACCCTCCCACAGAGACAGGAAGCGCTGCAGGAAATTAGCTGGAAATGATATTCACAGCCTTCTGTCAGCTCCTGAAATCCAGCACTGCATTTGCTCACATGTACAAAACACACAATACAAAGTGCATAATCGTGTTTGTATACACCATCACTGTAAATGACTAATAGCCTGAAAGAAAAAAAAAAATTTCTAGAATGTTTTCTAGAATCCCAGTTTCCAAGTAGATGTGTAAGTCTGTATGTACTTCACCAAAAAGAAATATTAAAATAAAATAAAAAAGTTTGTTTTGTATGTTCGGTGAAAATGACCAATTTATTAAAAAATAATAAAGATGCTAGGCAGAGTCGAGAAATTAAGTTTCCTCTTTATATCGCAAGTAAACATCACAGTTCACGCCTCAGACTTGTAAATAAGTCTGGTGACTTGATAACACTTCGGTTAGGTCGCAAAACTCATGACATTGAACAGAAGAACTATAACTGCGCTGTATTACTTGCGTTCCTAGCTAACTAATGTGCAAATACATGACTCCAATACTTCAGCTTTCGGTTTAGTTCGCACACAGGAGTTTCCACTTGCGTGGAGGTTTAGCTCATGATTTCGTCACCCAGTAGTACTTTGGTTCAAGTTTGCCAACCGAATTGATCATTACTAAGCTAATCTACAGTGTATCCGAGTAAGTTTGTAATAATCTACAATAAAGCTTTTTTTGTGTGTGTGTGTGTGTGTGTGTGTGTATGTATGTGTGTATGTGTGTGTGTGTGTGTGTGCCTACACTAACCAAACACACCAGATAAGAAATGTATTAAAGTCATTTGTATCTGCTTCCTTTCCAAGCTCTCGGTGACACGCTGCCGCCCACACACAGCAGACGCGCTCTCTGGCACTGCATGGGATATACAAAGGATGCATTATCACTAGAACTGCTGCCTCGACAACAATGCTTGCTTCCGTTCCATTGCGGCCGAGCGCATGGCCTCCAGACTCCCGAAGAAATGAGAGGTGGCCACAGCCTCGAAGGTGGGGATGTACAGGAAACCGCCGAGATGAACTTCCTGTATGGCACTGTTGGCGCACCTGCAGCCAAAAGCTTTTGGAGTTTGGTGCTCGGCCATGTGGCGCTTAACACGTAAGAGAGTCGTAAATTTTTAACGAGTGCACGATCTGTAAAAAAACAAAAGGAGAGGATAAGGGAAATCACAGAGCATGCTTCCCAGCACGAGTACTTAAGAGGGATGGTGGGGAGGGAGAGAGAGAGAGAGAGAGAGAGAGAACGTGGTTTGGGAAACGCCTCAGTTTGTCATAGATGCCATATAGCTGTGTATTTCTGCGCGCGCGTGTGTGTGTGTGTGTGTGTGTGTGTGTGTGTGTGTGTAAGCGCACGTGTAATTGGGGCTTCCTGGGTGATCCCCAGCTGTGTCATCTGTAAAAAATAGTCGTCCTCTGAGTAATAGTTCACTGCTAGGAATCACCCATCATCTCATCCTTCCATGCCTCACTCTTTCATTCCCATCATGTGTCTCACTTCATTCATACAACTTTACTCACCCTGCATAAATAAAAGTCCCCTCACTCACTCACTCACTTCCTTAACAGATGTCTTGGGTTTCTGACGCTCACGACATGTGAACCTGATCACCGTTAGAAGAGTTTGTGGGAAATCAGCTGACGTAGAGGCATGAGGGATTTCTCACAGGAGGCTACGTGTTAGAAGCTTAATCTTAGCATAAGCAAACATGGCCTCTGTGGTAACAAACTCACCATACAGCAACATTAAATCATAAACACAACTACTTGTAATGCTGGGTCTTAATAGTCACAATACGGCTTAGTAAACCTCGTTCTAATCAGAAATGCTTAAAAGATCGTTCTGGGCCTTATTTCTTTTCTTTTTTTTATTTTATTCTGGGGTCAGAACAGTTTAAGGGTCTTTTCACATTAGGCCTGATTGATTTGTTCCGTGCCCAGGAACGACTGCCCCTGCTCCCCCCCGTCCCACTGGTCAGTGTTAACATCATGTTTGTTGTCCATTCTCGGGTACACTTGCATATTTACACTCTCCGATACAACAGGTGGCACTGTACACCGACTGAGTGCACCAAGAGAAGAAAAAAAAACAAGGAAATGAATCTTATATTAATAATCCTTATATTATTGTTATTTTTGGATTAAAAAAAAAGAAACGTCAAGAGCAGCGCTCGTCCTACTTTATCAGCTATGGCTGTGTAAGTCAGAGGATGAGACTGAAATCTCCATGTATGTGTATCACACCAGAGCAGACAAAAGGCGCTGATGATGTCGCGTCTGAACAGCAATCTAGTTCTGTTTTCAGGTACGATTGCTTCCATATCTGACTCGATCGGCGCCAAACCTGGAGTGATCGTGTTCTCACTGAACCAAAATGAACCAGACTTTGTGGTCAAGTGTTCTCGTAAACAATCCGGGTGCCCTAATGTGAAAACGCAGTAACCTGTAAACGCAGGGTTTGATCATCAGGGTTGCTCAGCAAAATTCTCTAAAACTATATAACTAATACATTATATTTTATTATATATTTATTTATTATTTACATACATTGAAAAAATTTCTACCATGTTATTTGATTACCAGGACTCCAAAGTTATGCTGAAAACCAACAGACAGTGAACAAACTAATTAAAGAGTATGATTAATTAATTTAATAATTAATCATTTTATTAATAAATTTAATAATTAATTTAATTAAAGAGTAAATGGTGTATGAGGAAACCGAAGGGTAGTTTAAAAGCCATTTCTCTTAAAGCAGCCATCGCTGGTAATATAATTAATAGTTAAATTAATAGCATCTCTTGAGATTTTTTTTTGTCTTTTTATTTCCCTAGGTTTGTTTATTGTTAAATGTCTTTAAAACAGCTGTTAGACAAAGAATTATAATGACTGCAAAATCTCTGCATCTAGTGAAACATTCATTAGTAAGCACTTCATCCCAGTCAGGGTTGCGGTGGATCCGGACCCCATCCTGAGAACACTTGGCGGGGGGCGGATGCAGAGCAGCATCTTCAGAGGAAACCCACACAGACACAAGGAGAACATGTGAAACTGCACGCGGTCAGTAACTTGAGCTCAGGATCGAACAGGAGATCCTGGAGCTGTGAGGCAACATTGCAGACTCGGAAACCTTCACTACACCCAATATTAGACTTTACATGTATTGGGGGGGAAACTGTCCCTGGACACTTTATGTAATGATGCAATTTTGTGAAGCTTGGCGAAGACTGATTGTGTCTTTTCTGCGGGTCGGGAGTGAGCACCCTGGGAAATCCTCCACTTAAAGCGCCCTAGTTTCTGTAATATCTGTGCAATTTGTAACACCACTTTTCCCACTAAGCAGCATCATCATCTCCTTCCCACAACATGACAAATGAGCCACGCCTTCCTGTGCATGTGTGCGCGTGTTATGTGCTGCACAAGGCTTTTGTGATTTCCTAATTCACACCTAGAAGCATCATGTCCAAATTTTCAGAAAACGTTTGTGGTGTAATCTCCTGAAGCCAACAGTGACTAAAGTCATCACCCTGAGAAGAACCTGGTATGATCCCATATGCACTTTATTACAAACTACAAACAAGATTAAGGAGCTTGTGGGTTGTGGCCTCAACAGAGCCTCAGGTGTGCGCACACACATACACGCGCACACACGTAGGCCAGGAAGTCAAGGAAGCAGAGTGAGATCACGGTCGTTTAAAGGACACTGCGACATGGTTACTTCCTGTACAAGTGTCAGTGTCCGCGGCGATAACATCTGCCCAGAACGGAGCGATGATTTTCTCTTTGAGGAAACTAATTTCTGCATGCCATGCAGAATAAATGCGTATGTGCGAGATCACACACACACACACAGAGATACAGGAATAACTGAGTTTTATTTCCAGCTTCATGAGGTTACTACAGGACACTTTTCTACATACTTAAGACGTGACCTTGCTACACCAAAAAAACTAACATGCCTGTGATCAACAGAAACACAACACACAAGAACAGGCACAGCATACCAAACTGAACAGTCACAATCACATGACAGGATGTGTTAGTACACTCTACTTAATGTCAACATTTAAAAAAAAACGATAGAGAGGGGGGGGAAAAAAAAAAAAAAAAAAAAGTGTGCATGTGTTAGAGCTCATACAGCCCTCATACTGCAAACATACTGTATAGTAAGAGCCTGCTGTTGGTTTCCAGTGAGTGGTAAACAAAGGGACGGATAACTCAGTTAGGGCTGCATCCTGTTTCCTGGCACAGTGCTGTTAAAGCGGCCTGATTGTGCACTGATCGCTTTAGGAAGCAGAATGAAAAGGAGTCAGTTACAGCGGCAGCAGCTGCGCTCTTTTCTCATGGCTGCGATGAGACGAGCGAGGCCGTGCTCGTGGTTATGGTAAAGAAACCTAGGGGATCTGCTGTTGTACAGCGTGGCGGATTGTAATACGCTCTCTCGCTCTCATATTATAGGTCAGATCGATGAACGTATACAATACAATAAATGTATCTATGGTTGGCAATTGATAGTTACTCATTTTTTTTTACAGCACATTTACACAAGACAGCAGCTCCAACTGCAAGGTTTAAGTTGTGCGGTTAGACAATTTAACAAACACCTGACCCAGTTTTTTGGGGGGCACGGATCAGCGCACTATCCACTGGAGTCCAACTGAACAGGGGTTCTACACTTGCGCATGGTTTGAATCTAAAATGAAAGCCTATCGTACCTAAACATGGAACTGGACATAAGTTTAGAATGCGACGTCATCAGTGGCACCTGTCCCCTCCTTTATCTCCGTGTGACGAACTTATCCTCTGAACTACACGGCCATAACTGATGAAATAGGAAAGCATGCGAGAGGGACGCTCTTACATCATCAGTAACGTAGCGTGAAGGTTGACTTCCTTGAACTCTGCTTGTTTACTGGTGAGCAGAAATATGCAAGTGAGCTCGGGTACGGTAATATATGGACATGTTCACATGACGACCTTCATTGTTAAATTCTGATATTTTAGCCGGACTGGATTTGCATGTCATGGCGGTTCAAATTCGTGATCACGAGTCACATTTATCTGATAATAATCTAAATGTGGACGTGGCGGTCCTCTGAAGCAGCATGCGTGCGCACATTGATGCATCTTTGCTCGTGCCATCTGGGGTAAAACATGTTACAAGTTTTTTCAAATACTCATTCATTTCAAACTATGGATGCAACTTAAGTAAAAAAAAATATGTTTGGGATTTTGCTCTGGAGGACGGCAACCTGTTAGTCGGCTGGATTTGTTGAGGTCCAGAAGCAACGAGAAACCCAGGCACCTTGCGCTTTAGCCGTTTTTTTTATCAATCTCCATACTGCTGGTCCTGACTGGCATCAGCAAGCGCCTCCACCCATGCGCAGGGGACAAAGGACAAATAAGTTGCATGAATTCTGATCTGATGATTGTTCTTATTCAGGTCACATAACTGTGGAAATGCATATATATCTGATCTAGGACCACTAGATACGAAAGTGGCTCAGATACGATCTGAAAAACATTGTCAGATTAAAGTAAATAACTGAAATGAAATCACTTCAGGCTGTTGTTTTTTTTTCGGTTTAGTGTTTCCTCTTTTAAGAAATCTTAAAATCATAACTACTATCTTATAAATAAAATATAATCTACTGATTTGCGAATTCTTATTTTCAGTGACTGAAGCAAAAGCATCCACGGCACGAACAGCTACTTGATGAAGCTTGCTAATGCTTAAGAGCTAAAACAACGATTCGGAGACGATGGACTGAGGAAGAGTGAGAGAAAGTAAGAGGAGCCGACCTCTCCTCCTGCCCCTCTTCCTTCATTCTCCCTGTTCCCGTAATGAAACTGTTTATGGCGTGCCGCTCCCAGATCAATATCTGCTCCAGTAGAGCGAAGCTGCTTAAAGATCTCCTCCAGGATCTCTCGCCTTATCAGAAGGAGGGAGGAGCAAGTCAGAGCACTTCCACACTATAGCATTAAAAAATAATAATAATAAATGCATCTGTGGCATATAGCAGTGTAATCAGGCTAATTAGAGGCAAAGTTATCAGAGGCCTCGCACAGGATTATGATGACTAAAAAGAAACACAGTCAGGGACATTTTCTTTGATCAAAGCGAGAAGGTTAAACCAGGATGTAGATCTATTTTGGGTATGAGGTCAATATAGACTGACCTATAGACTGGACTATTCGCTTGTATACTTGTTTGTTCGGGTGCATGTGGGTGTGTGTGACCATAGGTATAACTGACAGTTTTGACTTTGTACCGCTTTATCCTGTATACAGGGTTGCGAGGAACCCACGACCCACAATGTTAGATACTATGACCAAAATAATTTTCCTTACATAATGTAAAACCTAAAAGAGGCAAATTCTTCCTTTTGGGTTACTACGGATAGAGTTATGGTTAGATTTAGGTGTACAGCTGATAGAAGGATATCACAAGGATAGTGCGACCAGTGTGTGTGTGTGTGTGTGTGTGTGTGTGTGTGTGTGTGTGTGTGTGTGTGTGTGTGTGTGACACGGTTTAGCAGTTTGGAAGCTGAACATCATGCTTCACAGCAGGTGACGTATCTTTTTTTTTTTATTATTTGAGTGACAAGAGTAGGAGTAATGTGATTGTCATTGGCAGGTGTGAGCAAAAATCCTCTCAGATTTGGTTACACCAGGATCCCGAAGGGCCTTGGTCTCCACAGTATTTGTATTATCGTCTAGTCATCACCAGACTTTCCCACGGCACACTGCGTGGGGAGAGTGATACGTGAAGATAAGGTGTGAATTTGTGATTCTGACTTCTGCATGCTTAACTCTGTCTCAGAGCTTTTTTTTTTTTTTTTTAATCCACAGCGTGTCTTCAGGGCTTGGAGCAA
>JAQQZT010000009.1:12822159-12839543 GCA_030068275.1 Clarias platycephalus | reverse complement strand
TGTGTGTGTGTGTGTGTGTGTGTGTGTGTGTGTGTGTGTGTGTGTGTGTGTGTGTGTGTGTGTGTGTGTGCATGTGGTGAAGCCTACACACTTGGGACTGACGTGTGTGTGCTTCATGTGGTTATTGAGGAGGCCATATGGGCCTGAAGGCAAAAAAGTAGGAGCGTGCAGGCAAACACACACACACACAATCAATGAATCAACCCTGTCAGCCAGCCTCCTGACGGACCAGGACCACAAAGGCACATCACTTACGGACAAAACATCTCCAGACGATCTTCACGCCCCCCGCTTCTTAAAAAAACACTCCCACTCTGACATCTGCCAGCAGGAACTCGGCCAACCTACAGCACAGGCACTGACATGAAATGGTGAACTCATTAAAAAAAAAAAAAAAAAATTTCACGAAGGCCTCTCCCCCTCTTCCCCGACTCTAAATATAATTTTATACCTCGAGCTCCAGCTGTCGAGATTATTATTGATTTCTGCCACCGGCAATCTGAATCAGTCTTGCCACCTCACCTGCTCGTCTGGAGTAAAGCAGAGACGTACAGACACGCTCTGGGAAAGACCAGCGTCCGGGTGGGGCCCTGACGTCACACGAGCTGCTGTGTAGTCGCACCGCTTATAAGTAAGTACTTCAACATTCGAGACAGAACTGACCTTGCAGCTAGATATAGAGAGAGGAAACAAGGAAACCAGATGTTGGGCTGTTTAACTCTGAGACAAATAAAAGGCCAGTCTGTGATTAGGAAAGTGCTGCAGTGTGTATTCATACGCGACTGCGTGCGCTCAGGGTTTTGATGCCACAGCTTTTCCACATGACATCAGCCCGAGAGAAACCTCCCCCGGCCCAGCTGTTTGGGGGGGAAAGGCAGGACCGAGTGGTTGAGTTTACTCACGGGGATATTTGTCGGAGTAGCGAGTATGTCTTTGTATATGTGATTTGAAGTGGACGGACGCATGTGTTTGCGCATCGTTGTGCGTTTGTGTGTGTTTCAGGTGACGGGTGGCCCTGAGAGGACTGAGCGATGCTACACCAGATTTAAGGTCATGCTTGTGTTTGTATGTGTTTGTGCCTGCGCAAGCATGTGTGTGTATGTGTGTGTGGGGTGATAATAAGAGGGTATAAGTAGAAAGGAAACACATGAACAGGATGTAACTGGGTTTTTCCCCCTCCCTACGTTTACACGCTCTGTTCCCAGAACACTTCACCTCCGGCCGAGAGTGAGGAGTAACTTGCTCTGATATTCTGAGAGACCCAGATCTACAGCAGCTTTCACACACTTGCTCATCTCGGACATCCACACCCTAATTTATCACTTAATCCCTCAGACCAAGCTTAAATCATGCTCATACAGCGAGCACGCATTCGATTCCTCAAATCTCACATCTGATCAACAGAGAAAATGCGATTTCAGGAAAGCGGTATCCACCACCATCATCTAAGCGTGCTTTCACACCGATTAGCCTGTTTGCCGATCAGAGCAAAACTGATTCATTTAGTTTGTCTGACATTTGATTTCATTTACTTCCCCACTGCAAATAGTTTGCTTAGAGCTCATTATATCTAGAAGAAAAAAAATGCTACAGGCAAAAATCACACATTATGTTTCAGTTCTTATAGTGTCGATCTGATTCAGAATTGAGTGGCTTTTTCCACAGCAATCGAATCACTAAAGAGTTCACTTAGGACCAGTCTGATACCGTGTCGCTCCGTCAGTCACGGATGGGTTTAGTCCATATCGGGGTGTGATAGCTGGGGTTTCACCTACACAAGAGAACCACTCTACAGAAGAAAACGCAAGAGTTCAATTCAAGCTCCCAAAAAAGAAGTAAGGCTTGATTAAACATGCACTGCATACTTGTCCTTTTTTTTTTCTCTCTCTCTCTCGAGGCCTCTGGTCCTCCAGTTCATGATATAAGTTTGACATCATACTCAATTTCTGAAGAGAAATGCTTCTATTGTAGAGGTTTCTATCTAAACCTAATAAAACCTTTAACCAAAAGAAGACTTTAGTGTGAAAGTTCTAGATGGAAAGTTTGACGTGTGAATTATGTGCCTGAACTATACAGCTGCCTTTATTCTCGGTGTACTGTATGTCGTACAGACGCCCACAATTTTCTAGAACCATTCAGGACTAATTGCAAAAAGCAAGAAGAAGAAGAAACCAAGCCAGTCTTCCCATCCAGCGAGAATGCAGCCAACTCTGCTTGCTCTTAGACTCCATGCAACGCAACACAACTTTTTAAACTTTATAACTTTGAATCAAACTATTTGATTTTGTTTTTTACCCTGTACAATCGGTAGCAGAGTAGCAGAGTGTAGGAAGAGGAGATAGCAAAGCGAATTCATCGTGTGTGCCAGCTGGATGCAAGTATGCTTAACGTTAGTTATAGAATTACTTAAATAGGGAGCGAAAAGCAAACCTAGTGCTCGGCATGTAATACGTGCAAGTGGCACGTATACGAGAAGATATAGGAAAGCGAGAGAAGAGAAGGGGTTATTTTAGGAAGTCTAGTTTCAGTCAGAATGATGTTTCAGCACAAAAGGGCCCCTCTTTTGAGAACACACTGCACTCATTTTGAACAGCAACAACAAATGCTAACCTCTGAGACACTGCTGATAAAGCCATCCTGACATGTTTAACCCAGCGGTTTTATGTGAGTTCACAGCTCCTGACCCTGACGCCACATCAGTCTCAGGGTTTCCTGGGTGTGAATCACAAAACAGCGTTTAAACAGATTTCCCTACCATTCGGCGGAACGGAAGAGGTGCTTTGAACGGTGAAAACAGCTTTGAAGTCTGAAACACAACTCCAGTCACTGGACACCGTGTTCAACATGATCTGGATGACTGAAAACTTTCAGAGACAAAGGAAGAGAGAAAGAGCACAGGGCAGAGCCCCCTTGTAGACTGGAACATCTGGTCACCGGGCCCCTGCTCCGGTGGCGTTTGAACTTCACTAAGCTTGTGTATGCGTGTGTGTTAGACCCAGCTGTAAGGGGCTGGAGTCGTGTCTAGGGGGGTGCAGGGAGGGGCAAATAGGAGCGAGAGGGCCCATTTGGAAAGCAGGCTCTTAGATGAGGGGAGAACATAGTCTCCTTTCATCCATCATGGGGTCATTAACTTTGAAGGCCTTGGGACTTTAGTCTGTAAATAACTAAAATGAGCAACAACCAGAGCAGTTTAGCTCCCTGAAAATATCTGGGGTGGGATAGATAAGAGTACAACCATGCCTTCGGTACTCTAAGATAATTAGCTAGTTTTAAGCAATCAGGGGCGTCATGGAACATTTTATTCAGCCTGGTCTAACTGGTGGCCATGAAATGCACACAAGTATGCTTCTAGGCTTACTTGAGTTATTTGTCTTTAAACAAGCTGCACTCACTAGCTGCTTCTAGTTACATTAGACCAAAAAGCGTTGCATGGGTTTGTTGCACTTTGGAGGCATGCTTGTGTTCAGCTGTAAGTCGACTTCAGTTATTGAATACTAGGGTTTCTGATTCAGTATAAACTAATCACAACAAACAGTATACAAGTACTGGTACTAACTGTAACATGTACAGTTGTATATAGACGTTTTCCCCTCACCATCAGACGTTCCAACAGATTCTAGAATAAGTGGCTGTGGGGATTTTTTTTTTTTGCTCATTCGGGCCTCAAGAGCATTAATGAGATCAGGCACTGAGGAGCGAAGGTTCAATCAGCGTTTAAATTCAGCACAAAGGCGTTTGAGATCAGGATTCCGTCCGGGACGCTCGAGCTCTTCCACTCCAACCTTGGCAAACCATGTGTTTATGGAGCTGGTGTTGTGCACAGGGGTGTTTTCATGCTAGAACATGTTTGTGCCTCTTATTTCCAGTGAAGAGAAACTGTAATCCTGCACCTTAAAAATGCTTTCTATACAACTTTGTGGTGACAATTATGCATAAATGATCAGGCGTTCTTTTTGAAACTTGACCACACAGTAAAAAGTTAAATATGTCCAGATTGTTAGAAATTTACGTCAGAATTTTGATTTTTAGAAAGAATTTTGATTTCAAAGCAATTTTAGCAGTATGAGTATAAGTAGTAATGCTTTCTAGTGAGAACTCTACAGTAAATGTTGGTGCGTTTAGTAAACTTTAAGTAATGAAGTTTCAAAATGAGCAACGTGATGCATTGGATTTGGAAGAAATCTATTCTGTTAGAAGTGAACTGAATTATTTTGTAATAAAAATAAATTCACTGTACATTTCAATATTTTGTTAATCATGGTGAAACTTCACATTTCAAAAACGATGACTTCAGATAACATTCGTGTGACACGCAAGCAGTTTAGGTCATGTGTGTATTCCTTATTCATCAGGATGGAGGCCTTTGACATTTGGTTATTGCACGCTTGTTCCCTTTGGCTCTTTGTCTTTCTGGGTGAGGGGGGTGGGGGGGGGTTTAAAAAAAAAAAGCCACACTCCTCTCTCCAAGCATCTTATTTGTAGAGTTTCACATTCACGCTTTTTTTTTTTTTCCAGTCCTATCTGCACTTTCGTTTCATCTTCAGCATTGAGTCAGACAGAGAAGCAAAACGGAAAAATGTATAGAAAAAGGCAGGGTTCCCTCAAAAATGTTTTATCCTGCTGTAATGTCAAATTGTTTAGCCTAACCACAAAAGTTTCATGTTGCGTGATCTGTTCACCTGCGAGGATTATGCTTAATTCTTAAATACAACGCATTCATAATTGCGTTATGTTTCCATGCACGTCATTGCACAGTCAGGTGACTTCTAATAACATTCAGCAGAACGAAGCGCAATGTACTGCGCTGTATCAGAGGCAAAAAAATATATATATATCTGGTGTGTTTGCATGTATAACAGCAATTAAACATGATTTAATAATGCAGTCCCAATTCCTAGAAGGCACAAGAAATAAGTAGTTGGGTGTACGCTAATTGCTCCTTAGCAGAATAATTTAGTTAATTAAGAATCTTTTTAGGTTTCCTTTTAGCTTGTGCAAAGATCTGCCTGCCCTGAAGACACAACTTTTAACTGCCCCGATTTAAACCCGGCTTTAGTGTTACTGTCTAACAATAACAGAAATGTTCAGCAATTACCAGTGTGAGTCAAACAGATAATTTAACAACATGAAAAATAAGAATGAGATTACTGCAAGTGCCTCATTTGTGTGTGCATTTTGATTGTTGACCTTATTTTCCTGCATAATTTGATTGAAAGACAAATCTAAATTTATAAGACGCCCTTCATATGAATTTAAATCAATATACAATTAAGTAATTAAATCAGCAATTATTTGTTTATTGACTGGAAGTAATACATTACACACAGACACACACACACAATCATTTCAAAATCATCCAGAAACACTTTTACAGCGAGTAGCTGTGACCTGTGCGGATACAATTATATGACTGCAACATGTAGAAAAGTTTTCACCAGCAGCATTGTCAAACTCCAGTACCAGTACGATCTGCCTCTGAGGTCTAATATGCTTGACTTGCTGTGTGCTAAGTGGTGGTGGGTAATGAGGATGATGAAGCTCCAGGTTTTGCAACATGTCAAACCTTTGCTGTTTACTCACAGCAGATGGTAGAGGGCTGAAAGGCGTGCGACTCTAAACAACCACTGCACTGTGTTTATCAGAGCTGAGAGGGCTGAAGTCTTCCTCAAGCTCATTTAACACACGCCCACTCGCACAGACAAGTCGATGAAACGCTGCGATCAGCCGCAAACCGACGGCTTTATGTTAATTATGTCAAGGCTGTTATAATGAGGCTGACTGCAAACGTATCTACAGCGTACAGAAACGTATTACAATAATCATCCGAATTTCAACCTCAGCCTACGGGAACACTTGTGGTGAGGTACGAACTATGCGACTGACACGGAAATACCGTATGTCACAATGAACATTGGGTGTCACAATGAGTCTTTTCACAAAGCCTTCGAGAAATGTACAAGTGATGGAGGTGGAATTTACAGCAAAGTGGACAGAAACGGATAGTGCATGTGAGGCAGCTCGGTGCCTGAAAAATCTCATGCACTCCTCCTGACACAGGCCAGAGACAAAGAGAGAGATGACCTGGACACGTCGGTCCTTCCATTATCTACCCTCAGTGTATATCTGTCCTGTTTCAGAGCTAAGCTAGGCCTGCTGCAAGCCCACTCTCTCCTGCTTTCATAAAAGCCAAACCTCAAACATTTGGCTGTGTAAGCTTAAAATGTTTAGAAAGAACTTTTGTGTCACTGTGAACATTCGGCATCTCTCAGAAGAGCTCACCCCAAAGCCACAGCAACCTTTACGCCTTTTTAGCACTTTAACACTGAGAAAACAAGCTTTTTTTTTTTTCCCTCTACCGATCTAAAACAAGACAACAATTTGCTTCTACTCGCATGTTTACACATCAGAATCAGACTTCAAACAGAGACATAATAAGCAGCGACTGGCTGTCTAAACTTGATATCTGTGTGCGCCGAAGTGGAGCTGGATCCAAAGTAAAAATCCGATTCGATTAACTGAATGAGACTGAAGTGGGCAGCAATAAACTCAATTAGCAAATTTCCTGTCAAGTCTTGTAGACGGTGGGTTATCCCTGATTTCAGCAGCAATGTGTCTGTCCTCTGCAATCCCCAGATTAACACGAGAACGACAAAACAGGCCCTGGGAAGGGGGACGAATAAATGCATTTTAAAAAGAACTGAGATTTGCAGATAATCCTGAAAAGCTCCCGATAAGTCGTGTCTTGCTGTGACTGCTCTTAGAGCGGCGCTTTGTTTTCAGGACTAATTTACGTTGGCCATCTGAGTCAGAGTTGTGTTGAAAGTCAGGCGATAATCGTAAACACTGCACAACACACACCGCCAGCTTAGTGAGGTTGACACCCTCGATTAACTGTTCAGCATTTTACACTTTAGATATTTAGCACAGATGGAAAATTTGCTGATGAGCAATAATGATAAACAAACGTGTTCAAGTTTAAACATAGAATCCATCCTCAGAATAATGCTCCAGCTTATTCCAATCGAAAGCTAATTGTGTGGCGTGGCATGGAACCTAGGCTAGTCTTTAAACCTAATTAACACTGGGTAAGATTAATGAAATCTCCTTTAGGGCAGGAAGATATTCAGCAAGTGCAAATGAGAAGGTTTTAATGCATAAAATGTCAGCTTACTAATAGACCTGGGAGGCTAGGACGATATATTCGGTGCGTATGCATATTTATTAAGAGGATTCTAAACAGACACGATAGTGCCGAGGCGTGCTGTGTGTACACAGGGTGCAATGATTTCCTCGCAAGAGCTACGAATGTTCCTGATTCCCCGTTTCTCCGAATGAAGCGAGTGTGAGGCTGCATGGCAGGAATTATATTTACAGCACACACACACACACACACACACACACACACACACATGGTAGGGATCAAGAGGTGTAGCGTAATTACAAAAGCATATGTGAGGCCCTTGGCAGCTTGCTGATGCGTTCCAGCGCCGCATCTCTGCTCTTACTAATACGGTTCGTTTCTACGGCAAGTCAAAGTATGCTTCATGAAGAATTGCACACATGACAGAATGACACTGGCGGACACAAAGAGCTGACAGCTAACATCATGGGAGGAGAAGAGAAGGAAAAAATAAATAAAAATGAACATTCACGGAGGATGGGGTGGCAGTGGGCGCATCATCTTTTCACTCTTCTTGCCACCTTTTACATTTTCCCCCTCAAACACAGTTGAAAAGCATGTGTGTCCGCTGTCCTTTCTTCTTCTTTTGTCTCCAGTGGGAGGTGTTCTCTTTGTGCGGCGAGGCCTGGAGGGCAGCGGAGTGGATCTCCCGCTGGTGGGGTGGGGTGGGGTGGAGTGGGAGAAACACACGCACACAAACACGAGCGCGCACGCACACACACGCACACATGCGACAGACATGACAGACCTTCATCATAAACCTCTGCTGTGAGCGCACAGGGTGTCACAGACAGTTTGCCGTGACAGCCCGTCAGCCAGAGACCTCGGACTAGCAAACGCTCCACTTCCTCAACCACAACACACAAACACAGGCACACACTCCACCATCCCCTCTCCCAATGCCTCATCTCCTTCGTTTAAACACACAGGAAGCTCCTCACAAGCATGTTTTCTTCATCATAGATCCCTCAAACACAAACACACACGCTGAGACAGAAGACTGTGAGGTCAGAGTGAGGGATCAGAGCTGTCAGATAACCCAAATTAAACACCTCTGCCAAAAGCTCTTCAACAATCCGCATTGAGCACCCGCGCGGAGAAAACACCGGGAAATGAACCAGAAACCGAAAATGCCAATGTTTCCTGGCAGCACATTAGGACTTGCCATGCGTCTCAACCAAAGCCAACAAGACGAAATATGATGCGGTTCTTTAAACCCGATATTGGAAATTACATTTGGCTATCGAGGAACCAGATTTTTTCGTTTTGCTTACAGAAACAGTTTGTCGTTTGGGGTGAAATGCAAATGCAGTGAGATCGCTGACACGCTTTCTTCTTCTTCTTCTTCCCTTCTACATTTGAGCAACTTTGTTCTGCTTAGTTAAAGAGCTTAGGATTAACACGGAAGCCTACAATTAATAAACCACTAAAAAAATATATATTCTCTGCATTGCAATTCTGGGAAGAAACTTTCAAAAGTTACTCATTATTTAAAGTCTATTTCAAGAACTTCTCAAACAATACAAACTGTACCTTTAAGCTTTATAACACTTAATAAAAGAAAGAAAGACAGAGTGAGTGCCTGAGATCTGATTCATCTGTCAGACCTGGATTTCTCTGGTAATGAACAGTCCTTCACGCTGGCGTTAAACACGGGTTTAGAGCGCAGTTAATGCATGGAATGAGAATAAGCCTCATGATCTGTCCGCGTTTCACCCTCCTACCGCCTGGAGGCATTCTTAAAAAAAGGAACAGGATTATCCAGAGATTAGACATGAAAACCGTGTTAACACCCAAGTACCTGTCAGCGCCAAAACACTCGACCCAGAGAGGAAGGGTAAACTGTGTAAGGATGGCCAAAAATAAATTAATTAATAAACTGCAAACACACACACACACTACAGTACACTGTTGAGACTCCTTTTCGAGTTCAAGCCTGCAAAAACGCATCTCAGGGACAACTTAGTTTTAATTACGTCTGCGCAACTGGGAGGCCAAAGAAGCAAAGCCGAGAGCCTACCTGTCCTGGGACTGCTCCTCGTACATCCTCTCTTTGCCCTCTTTAAAAAGACGAATTGCCCTTTTGGATTTCTTCATCAGGCTGTCAATGTAGACTTTAAAGTATTCGTTCTCGCTGAGCTGCGCAAGCTTTTGGTTCTCCTCATATTTGCACAGGATCATCCTCAGGTGCTGGTACGTGTCCGGCAGAATGTCCAGGATGTAAGGAGGGCTGTTTTTCAGCTGGAGCCTAGGGTTCTGACACAGCCTCACCTGGAAAGTAAATGCAAGCTGACTTTGTGCATTTGCTTCACATCTACACGTATTCAAACTCACATGTGTTCAAACTTAATTGGCAGAAATGCTGGGTAAAATGTCACATGTGGGGATGCCACATACTGGAAAGACTTTTAGCACACACACACACATTCCAACAAGGTTTGCATAATAGAATAATCACAAGCAGACACTTTAACTGAAAATGCAAACCCGGTTTGGCGTTAAAAATTATTTAAAAGTACATAAAAGTAAAAGTACACCACATGCTCCTTACCAGTTGAAAGCTCCAAATTAAAAGGTGAAAAAAAAAATTGACTTTTGATGTTCCCACACCAGTAGCAAAGAAACAAGTACAGAGTACTTTAATTTGTACAAGAAATGGGAGAAGGAAACAGACACCCATATTTAATTATTAATTTTATGCACCAGAAATTTGTTAGTAAAGTTTAGCTATTAATTCAGTATTTATTGGTTCACTTTCCTTTAATGTCTCGAAGAGCAACAACTTGCCTTCATTCACAGAGTGAGATAGACAGTGAGTGAATTACTCTGAACAGATCTTTAAACTACATAAAGACATCTTTCAGAAGGCTCGAGTCAACCAGGTCATGATACTTGTCTGTGTTTTATCTTTTGCTTTAACTTGAACTGAAATTGTATTACAATAGAAAGGAAACAATATTCATTCACCCTCAGACAGATGAACAATTTTACATGCATTTATTTTATCATAAAACTTACTCCCTCACCCTGTATACAGCATTGTGGGGGGCGGGGGCTTTTTCAGGAGACCTTAGGAAAGGCGGGGTACATCCTGGACTGGGTGCCGATCCATTGCAGGGCACACGCACGCAGAACAGGCGCTATAGCCGGAAGAAAACCACCAAGCACTGAGAGAACATGCAGACTGCATGCAATGCAGACCAGAGGTGGGAATCAAACCAAGACCCTGGAGGTGCAAGGCGACAGTGCTACCCACTAAGTTACCGAACTGCCGTTTTTTTTGGGTGTCTATTCACTCCTTGCATGTCCGTATTCATATAACTGCTATGGAAAGATAAATGTTTAGCTCTGATGTATTATTACAGGGTGGTTTTTGGTATTAATTATTGCCTGATTTCTTCTTCCTATATTCAGTTCAAATCTCATGCACGTGAAACTGCAAATTAAATCATTTCAGCATCCTCATTCACCACCAGATCACTAAAACAACTGGTCTATCAACAGATTTCCAAAACATGCTTTATCTTTTCCAGGCTTTCTAGCGCTCTTGCGCAACAATAAGAAGTAGAAGGCGGCGTTTGTTTATTCATGGACTCTTAAACTACATCCAATACAACTCTTAGGAGACTCGTGTTGCCAGATTGGAGTATTCCACGCACCGCAGGGTTAGTTTATGGAAGAAGAAGGGAAAAAAAAAAAGCACAAGATGTTGGAATTTTCTGGAGCGGGAAAAAAACAACAATTTTGTGGGGATTGGGTTATAATTTATTTGGAGATTTAAACTGCGACAAGATGTCTTGGACGATATTTACATGATTGCGAAAAACTAGTTTGAGGTTATTAGGGGCGGATAAAGCAATTGCGTCATCGAGCGTGGATCCGGAAGCGCAAAACCACACGCTTTATTATTTTATTTTTTTTTACCACTTTGTCCATGAGTTTCCATGTCTTCTCCACCGCTCGCCGGTCCGCCGCGGCCTGTTTCGGGGGTCCGACTGCGTCATGAATGGCGTCGATTATTCCCAAAATGCGCCCTTTCCTGGGGTTGGGGGCGCGCGCGCCCACACTCCGGCCACTGAGTGCGGTTGCCATGTCCTCCTCACTGAAACACAGGGAAAAGCTTTCACAGCTAAAAGGATATCAACTAGCAGGAGCATGACAATACAGCACTAGCTAGTCGAAAGCACAGAAAATAAAGTAAACCATATGTTTACCCAAACAACCATTAAAAAATAATAATAATAAATGTCGGGCACTTATTAAATGTAGGCTACTACTCCTAACAGTCGTAGCGGTTTAGGACGCAGCCGCTCCACACTGCTACAGAAAAAGCAGCAAGAAAACACCGCTTTCTTTACACAATATCCTCAAATTCATTAACTTCATTCAATACCGCAACTAAATGGCACTTTTCTAACAGTTTCTTTTTTAAATATATATTATATAAGCTACAATTATCACCTTTGTTTATATAAAATATACAGGCTGTAAACACACTACACAAAGAACTTAATATCCTCCTTTCTGTCTTGAAAACGATATACCATTACAACCTTTAACTTTTCTGCTTCAATATTTACACCATTCACTTTAATAAAACAACAAATAAACAAACAACACTGTGTGAGCGCTCTACGAAGATGCGTTCACTGTTCCTGAATGTTACATTGTGTTTTCTAGTTCTTCCATAAAACTCCAGACTTACTGCGGAGGAAGCGCTGGAGAGAGAGGGAGGGAGAGAGGGAATGTCAGCGCAGAGACTTCCCGAGTTGAAGCGCAGAGGTCTCCAGCGACTAAATAAAAAGCCGACAAAAACAACCCAAACACATCTATTCCACTGTCGTGTCAGCAAACCACATTATTCCAGGAGTCCTTTTTCCCAACTGAACTAAAATAATATATAGTTTTAAATCCGGTTTTGCTCGTCGTGGCGGTTAAACGAACACAGCTCGAGTCCAAATCAGTACGCTTTAAAAGCCGTGCACGAGCTACGTTCCGCTCCGCTCCCTCCCTGTACAAACCCGGGGCGGGGCTACGACTGGAGCTCAGCTGGGTGGGTGGAGTTATGTAAATAACAGATCATTTCCTGCCAATCACAGGGAAGTGACAAGGTACGTGTTTAATATTTATAGAATGACTAATACAATAATGAGAAATATTTGTAGGTGGTTAAGTATGCATGTTGTTATATTTTTTTCTTGTTTGAAAAATCTTCTGATCATGTTCCACTGGAAAATAACTATGTTAGGGGTCTTCATGCGACATGGGAAAACTGATGAATCACAGTTACCCCAAATTCACATAAACACGTCACTTGCAGTTTTTGTAAGCAGGTAATGATCATGACTGTTGTTGCATTTTGTTGTTAAACTATTTGTAGCCTTAATCTTTCCAAAGCTAACCAGTTATCTCTTCCAGGTAAATTAAATAATGCAACAATTAATGCAGAGGAAGCCGGGTGGTTAATGGTTAGCACTGTGAACTCGCACCTTCAGGGTAGAGGGTTCAGTTCCCACCTGGGGGTTTTCATGTTCTCCCTGTGCTTGGTGGGTTTTCTCTGGATACTCTGCCTTCTTCCCATAGTCCAAAGACATGCAGATTAGGTTAATTTGCATTCCCAAATTGCTCGTAGTGTGTGTGCATGTTTGTGTGTGCCCTGTGATGGCCTGGCAACCTGTCCAAGGTGTACAGTACCCCGCCTTGTGCCCTAAGTCTCCTGGGATAGGAGTGACCCTGTACACAGGATAAATTGGTATAGAAGATAATTGAATGAATGAATGAATGAATGAATAAGGACCAGCTAAATGTCCCCACATTGTCAAAACTGTCAGTTATTCCTATGCTCACACACATACACACACATATACACACACTGACAGATAAATAAACAAGCATCTTAAAAGCCAATTGGCAGATTAGGTGTAGTGTGTTAATGTGTGTGTGTGTCCTGCGATGGATTGGCACCCCATCTAGGACGTACCCCACTTCTCCTGGTATAGGCTCCAGCGCCCCCCCCCCCCCCCTCCACCGCCCCATGACCCTGTATACAGAATAAGTGGTACAGAAGATGGATGAGCAATACAAATTTCATACCAGCTTCCTTAGCAGATTATCCAAGCAAGCTAAGTACATACATCCACCAAAAGCACCAACAACCTCTGCTACCTCCTTCTTTGCTTCATTTATCTTTATAATGTCTTTATATATTAAATAATTAAATAAGAGCTCAAATATGACAAAAGGAGAATCCACACATAAGCTTTTCTTCTGTTATTGAAGAACAAAATCTACTGTAAATATGAAATAATGAGTTCCCAGTGGGCACAGGTAAGACTGCAGGACCATAAAGTAGAGACATAGTGGGAACAACTTCAGGACCCATTAAGCCCTTAAACGTTAACATCCCAGATATTTTTATAACTAATTTACTGAATCACTCATGCTAAAGCCACCTTTAAGGCTTCTTCATGGAGTAATTAGTAATATCTTATTTTTGTGAGGATGATTTAAAGACCTCCTAAAGACCCAGCATGCCCACTGGGTTGTAAGCAGGAAAAGAAAGAAATGTCAAACCACACAATTTGGCCATTGTCACAGTAGCTCCAGTTATATTTCATTACAATGGCACCTGGAAGTGGGTGGGATATGTTAGGCAGCTAGTGAACATTTTGTCCCTGAAGTTGATGTGTTGGAAGCAGATATAATAGGTAAGCGTAAAGGTTTAATTGATATTGGAAAGGGCCAAATTGTGATGCCTAGATTACTGGGTCAAAGCATCTCCAAAACTGCAGCTCTTGTGAGATGTTTCTGGTCTGCAGTGGTCAGGACATACCTAAAGTGATCCGCAGAAGGAAAACTGGTAAACTGGCGACAGGGTCATGGGTGGCCAAGGCTCGATGATGCACATGGGGAGTAAAGGCTGGCCCGTGTAGTCTTGTAGCTCAAACTGCTGAAAAGGTTAATGCTGGTTCTGATAGAAAGGTGTGAGAACACACAATGCCTCACTGTTTTGGTTGCAGAAGCACCAGGACACCAGTTTTGTAATAATCCCTGCAAAATTCTATTGCTGCATGTTGACACTGGATTGACACTGCTCAGAGGCAAAGTGGCGAGAGAACAGTGAGATTCGCTTCTGATCTTATTATGGACAAAGCTTGGAGTGAAATCCTTTGAAATAAAAAATGAAAAGATTTGACAGAATAAAAAAAAAATAGATTGTATTTTGTAAAATATATGTTGCATATTTTGTACAGCAATCTAGAACTTTTTGCAGCCAGTGCCACTTTAGCTGTTAATTAAATTCTGCAGATCCCCTTAGCACAGGTCTATTTCACAAAACATCTATCAACTAGCAGTCATTAGTCATTTAAATGTTTAGAATATAATTTCCTATTATAATATCCCATTCATTGGAGCCATGGAGTCATTACTTTTACATGGTTGCATTGAGGATTTCAGTGAACGTATTGACCAATTTGCAAAGAATAAAACATACCCCATACATGTGTCAGTGTGTGGAAGAAGCGCCAATAAAGCATCAGTTTTATTGCTGTGCAACACTTTTGGAAGCAAGAGTTCTGATTCATCCAAACAAGAGCCATGTTGAACACAGTCATGGCTTGTTTCGAAATGCTGTTAGCAGATCGTTTGGTTCGTTCCCAGCCTCCTCTCTGACACTGCAGTGAACAATCTGGAGTATTTGAAACCAGGGCACATGTTAGTCATCGAATCATGAGCGATTTCAGCTTGAACCCTCATTCAGCACGGGGCGAGCCTTGCCTACGTACACATAGCAGTCATGCTATCGGCAGTGAACTGAAGCCCCACAGGACTTGACTCGTGGGTCATCCGATACAGCGACACTCTTATTAAACTAGCCTGCTCTCACACTCAACAGCACCGAGAGACCCGATGCGATCCGGGGCCTCGTGTGCATGGCCTTTATCCAAGATACAGAACAGAGGGAGGGAGGGCACGAGGGAGACGGACGGTATGAGGCTTGGCTCGCTTTAGGTTTATTGTTGTATACACAAGGACCACATACAGAGTGCTTAACAGAAGAGCAGATGCAATTAAGGAAGGAAATGCATAAAAAATAAATATATATGTAGCAGAGAGGTCAGAGAGAATTGCTGATTTGAGGTAGTTAAGAACTGCTGATTTGAAAGCCCTGATAATCAGCAGAATATGTTTGTGTCTTCTTCATTGGCATGTGATACACCTTCCCCTTTTTTTTTTTGACATGCAAAGGTTAAGCACAGCATATCAACTCAGAAAGCCAGAAAGTAAGAGAATCACACAGATAAAAAAGGGGGGGGAGATTTCTTGGTGTGACCCTGTTATTCTGCAAGACCTCTAATGTAAACCCGGCTATGTTACGGTAAATGAGTAACGGCAAATTTGTAGATCGTGAAAAAAAAATCCCCACAAAAAGTTTCCTCAGCTCTCAAACAAACAGACATCAACGTTGCACCTTCAGGCTGGAATATTTAGAAACAGTTGAGGTTAGGCGAAATCCGCTTGTCGTCAAAGTGTAACAATTTACCCCCCCCCCCCCTCTCTCTCTCTGACGTCCCGGCATCACGTCGTGGAGAAGCGAGGCCTCGGCTGTGCGCTGAATGTGATGATCAGTATCGCTGACATTGGTATGAGTCATGCGTAGCTGCAGTGACTAAGCCAGTGTTTAACAGAGGCATATGATGCTTTTAAAGCATTTCACAGGAAGTTCGAGGCTATTTGCCTGTTTGGGAAGCACTCCGAATATGCAGCGAGTATGCAAACGATGCCGAGAAATCCTGTAGGTCTAGGGTCCCTGGCTTGTTCACTAGCTAGACTTTCTGTAAATATTCTTCTCATGTCAGGGCAGGTTTCCATCCAGTTCTCTGGGTTCCTTCCACTGTTGGTTAAACAAGCCGGTAGGCAGATTGGCCGTGCTAAAACCTCCCATAGGTGTGAATGAACGTGTGAATACAGTATCTGTTCATGATACCTTACAACAGACTGGCATCCACTGTGAGTGTATTCCAGCCTTAAGCCATAGGATGAGTAGGAAAATGATCCTAAAAAGCAAACAGCGACATTTTATTACTTACTCATGGCCTATTCCGCTTTATCCTGTATACAGGATCACATTGGGCCTGGATACCAGGCGACTTAAGGCACGAGGCAGGGTACACCCTGGATGGGTTGCCAAGGCACACACACTCATTCACACAATTTGAGAACGCCAATTAGCTTGATATGCATGTCTTGGGACTGTGTAAAGAAACCAGAGCAAACTTGCATGGGGAGAACTTGCAAACTCCATGCACAAGAACCTGAGGTTGGAATCGACCTTAGAGGTGCAAGGCGACAGTGCTAACCACTAAGCTGCCGTGCCGCCCAGCATCTTGTTAATCCTTCCAGAAGTCAAAAGTTTGACACTTGTTGTAACATGAAAAATGTCCCAGAATGTACAGTATAGACACAACAGAGCTTCAAGTGCTTCACTATAGTGGGCTGTACAGTATAATCACCATGATACAGCAATCAGTGATTGCAACTGGAACAGTGATGAAGATCCTCAACTTTATGTCCTTTAAACTATAAATAACATTCTGAACAATAATATCAATGAAAAAAAGACTGTCTTGTCTTAACTTGTTCAATTATCCACATTACCTCCATTAATCAGTATATCTACATGTTGTGATTCGGGGTGTCGTTTAGAAATCCAAAAACGCACACACGCAGGGTTGAATTTTGTTGGTGGGCTAACAAGTTTCCCGAAACAGAAACAACGCCTACCCTGTTTTTTTTTAGAGTCTTGTTCTAGCCCGTATCTTTTGCTAATTAATTAAAGACAGCAAAGTCAGCTGCTTTTTTCCACCATGTCCATTATGTGTGAGCACATGTGACTGATAACATGAGTGAACTATGATTAATACTTACCGGCTGATCATCAAGGAAATGAGATGAGCATATTTTTGGAAGTCAGGTGACACAGAAATTATGATAATTCATTAAAATGTGTTGCGTGACCCTGGATGACAGCTAATAACAGCATTTTACATGAAACTAAATGTTAAGCAAATAGCAAAAATACATAGCGTTATAAAACTGGATTACACTCACTCGCACATGCATTTATATATAAATATATATTTATAAATATATATATATCTATATATATAGAGAGAGAGAGAGAGAGTGAGAGAGAGCGAGA
>JAQQZT010000009.1:12789412-12799840 GCA_030068275.1 Clarias platycephalus | reverse complement strand
CACACACACACACACACACACACACACACACACACACACACACACACACACACACACACACACACACACAGCTTGCGGAAATTTATCCTAGTCATACCACCTACTTGCATGTTTTTGGGAGGTGATCTTTTTTCCAGAGAACCAGGAAGTAATTAGGTAATGCATGGTGGCAAGAGAAGAACCTCCTGAAGCATTGAACTCAGGATGGAACTGAGGACCCTAGAGCTGTGAAGTGTCAACATTAGTCACTACATCTACATCTACATGCGCATGAGGAAAAATAAATAAATACCAAACCTTAAGATAAATTATTCTCGCACCAAACCCCACCTTTTATTTGATATCTATAAAACATTTCCTACTTCATACAAACATAATTTTATAGATAACTAATAAACATATTATATAATTATAAATATATAATTTTTTCTATAACATATTAGTGATATATTGTTTTACAATCCTGCTTTTTTTTGCTGGCTCTTTTCCAAAAAAAGACATCATAGAGGTGAGCAGAAAAAAAACTTCCCTATAGCATCCTCTGGAATATGATATGAGACAGTGCCGAATCTCACTAGGTACACGCCACTGATCCAACGTAATGACTTCCTGTTGGTTAACATAAATCTGAGTTAAGATAATGACTCTGATCAATGGGATTGTTTAGGAAATGTCTAATCGAATCGCCTTCCTCCCTGTAAGATCTGATACTAAACATATTATCTCTCCATTTCCATCAGGCCTGGGGCTCTCACTGTTCCAGCCTGCCTGCCGGCACATCCATCTCAAAGAGAGCGAGAGAGAGAGAGAGAGAGAGAGATGGTGATTTTGATCTGAATGTCATATGGCATGCATTCCTTCTTTCACCAGAATCTAAACTTTACTTGAAAAAATTTTAAAGTGAAAAAATGTGACAGGTCCTTTATCTTCCACTGTGTTTCAATTAAAGAGTATTTATTCTAAAAACCATGCTTGTTTTAAGTCTAAAAGGTGTGTGCTTTCTCAAATCATGGTGACTACTGCCTCCTTGTGGACAAAACCTTTTTCTGCATAATGGGTACTTCTCCACATGACTCACAGCAGTGTTACTAACAGCAGGGCACGTTTGTGATGGACCTGTGGCTACAGAGGCATGGCTACACCCTGCCCAGGATAAAATCTTGCACACTCATGTACTCCTGTTAAAGGATAGGCAACACTTTATGGCTTTCAGAGGAACCATTTAAAATGTTCATTCTGGAGGGTGTAGCTTCAGCAGGACATAAACATTCATTTTTTCTTGGGTAACAGCACATTTGTGCACAGGAGCATCATACTGCAGTCAATCCACATAGAAAATCCACACAGACAAGGGGAGAATACGTAGAGAAACTCTATAGAGACAGTAATCCGAGCTCTGGACAAAAACCGGCATCCTTGAGCAGTGAAGCAGCAACAATACCTACTGCCAGTATATAAGAAAATTATTGTATTTTCATGCATATGTTAATGAACTGTTTAAATCATAAGGAACATAACAGCAGCACTTTTGATTCATGAAAACAGTTGTATACATGATTTTGGGTTAAACCAAGCAATGGTTATAATAATTTTAAATAAAGATTTTTTTCTCTGGATCCATCCATCCATCCATCCACCCATGTATCCATTCATCCATCCATCCATCCATCCATGTATCCATACTGTATATCCATCCATCCATCCATGTATCCATGTATCCATATATCCATCCATCCATCCATGTATCCATGTATCCATCCATCCATTCATCCATGTATCCATCTATCCATCCACCCATGTATCCATTCATCCATCCATCCATCCATCCATCCATGTATCCATATATCCATCCATCCATCCATGTATCCATGTATCCATCCATCCATTCATCCATGTATCCATCCATCCATCCACCCATGTATCCATTCATCCATCCATCCATCCATCCATCCATCCATCCATGTATCCATATATCCATCCATCCATCCATCCATGTATCCATGTATCCATCCATCCATTCATCCATGTATCCATCCATCCATCCATTCATGTATCCATTCATCCATCCATCCATGTATCCATCCATCCATCCATCCATCCATCTATCTATCTATAGATCCATCTATCCATATAGTGGATGGATCCATCTAATAAAATTTACTACTAGCACTACTAGTTCTATAGTTAACTACTTAAAGAGCTTATAATTATAAACAACAAACAGGGATAGTTGGCGTACCACAGCATAGCTAATGTTGAGAGCAATAATAAAAAGCACCTGCTACTGAATCACTCCATGTGTGCTAATTTATCAAAAATGACTCATTTGATTAAAGGAATACAAGCGTTTGTTTCTAGTAATAACCTACATTAGCTCCTGATGAAATGAAAAGTCGGAAATTATTTGTTACATAATCACATTAAAAAATAACTATTAGTTAGATTCCCTTTACTGAACAAACTCTCACTTGCTAATAAAACATTTTTGCAGTGCAGCTGTGAAAACACAAGCCGAGTCGGTCAAACCCAACCTGGTAGACTGTTTTTTGCCACCTGGGACATTGTTTTCTTTCTTTCTTTTGCTTGCTTATTAGATGACTAATTGAGATTTTCAAATTGACTGAGTGTTATGAAGCATTATTAGCGCTAATTAAGAACATGTCTCCTGTCCATCAGTGCTTTCCCTCTAACAGCAAACGTCTACCAGTTTGACCAGCTCAGCTCATGTTTAGACAGCTGGTGTGTAGTTAGACCAAGCTGGATCTACTGTATCAGTAGTGGTTTCAATACCATAAATAAATCACAGTCAAAGTTAGTTTTTCCCCTTAATGTCTAAGACGTAGTCGTAGTATTGTAATGGAGTCTCAGTATTTGCCTGATTCTGTTTAAATATCTGCTTTAACCACAGTGTTGTCTGCCGTTACTGTTCCTGACAGCCTGACTTGTAGCTCATTAGGTGAGATAAATGAGTGCAGGGGGAGACGCTGAAAAAGTAGAAAGACAGACTAGGAGATGAAGGCAGAGAAAGAGACAGAAATGAAATGAAATACTGACTACAAATGCCAACAGCATCCTGCTGTGATTGATGTTGTTCCTGTGCAAAGGCTCCACTTCACTCATTAACAGAAAATGCAGCATTGTGTAAAACCGGAAAATTGACCCTTCTCCCCTCTGCTAAATTAGGCTGCTTTTCTGCACTAAGACAATTAACATGTGATCCCCTCTTCTTTTTTTTTTTTAACACTAATGAGGCATGCCACTCCTGGGGTGCTTGCTCCATCCGTTACTTGGCCTAAGGGACATGCCAGGCACAACGAGGAAACCAGGCAGTCCTTTAGTTCAAATCATTATTATTAACAGGCAGGGACAGGCTCGTTTTATGTGATGTCCCAGTATACATATATATTTTTTCATTTTACCAGGCTACCTAGTATAATAGATTCTTGTAGTGGGGTTGAGTTGACTGAGAATAGCTACTGTATAGATTATAGAGGATCTCCATAGCCTTAAAGAGCCATGATGTTCTGTCATCTCCCTCTGTATCTTTCACTGTCTCGGAGCTTTCTGAGCCTAGAGCACTAACCTAGAAATCCCCAGCCAGCCAATCACACACAGACACACAGATACATTGCAGTGATTTTTAACTGTGTCAAATCCTTCTCTTTCCTGTATTTCTTCTTAACACATTCCTATTACCGTCTTGCTCTTTCGGAAAGAAAATGCTTGGCATTTATAATTGGGTCTTGAAACACAACCTGCTCTAATAGGCACATTGTCTTAATTGTTTTTTTTTATTTATTTCTATCAATGAGAAATTCAGATGATGGTGAGGCAGGTAGTATTGCCACCAGCCACACCAGCTCTAGGGTCTGATCTTAAGTTTTGCATGTTTTCCTGTGGGTTTCCATCATGTCAACACATTAAAGAATGAATTTTCCCTACTGTATGTGTGACTACAGTATGTATCTACAGTATTTCATAGCTTGGATTGTCAGTTCCTCAAAATGACCACTAGGGTTAAGCAGGCACATTCACCCAGATTAACCATTAGGGGTCTGCAGAGTGGAGCAGCCTTCAAAGGCTGTTTCTGAAGAGTACACTAGAGAGTGCCAACACACCAGTCAAAACCATTTACTGAGGCAAAGACATCGTCTCTCCCACCACAAAGTGTGTAGAGCGCCACATGGGGTCTTCTTGAATCAGCCGTAGATCAAGGGCCACTTCAGTTCCCCGCTCTTCCAAGCAGGCGTTTGCACTCATTGTTCTACGCTGAGAAAAATAGGAACTATGTACAGTTTCTTTACAGGTTCTCTGGATTTTCAAGGGTTTATAATGTGTTTACTACCAAAGTTCCACTTGGACTCCATTAAGATAAGAAACCTGTTGGGCCTAAAATTAACAACCAGAGGTTCTATGAAAAATCCTTTAAGAGTACTTTTGGCACCATTTTCACCATTTCATCTTTGTCTGAGCATTCTCTCTCATATATACTTGAATGTTGGTTGAATGCTTAAATTTTTAAGTGCTCTTTCATGCGTCATGTGCAAAGATTAAAATTAGGATTCAGACTGATCTTGCCTTGCATCAGCGTAAAAAGAAACGGCATTGCATCATACCAGACATGCTTTTCCATATGCCTTTTTATGTCCTAATTTGCTATTCCAGTCTTTGATTTATCTTGATGTTCTGGTTAATACCGTAGCGTGTCAGCCTGAGGTTACACCTTTTCTATATAAAAGCCTGCCAAAGTAGAAAATCCAATCTCTAATCAGCATGATAACACTCAACAAAAGGTGTGATCATAAATACAATACTCAGTAAGATTTAATTAGGAATGGAGTGCGGGAGTGAGAATCCCTGCAAACAAAGGCCACTTACACTAAAGTAAACATGCTATATTTTCAATCTAAAGTTTAAGTTGCATTCAGTCCTTTATTATAAGATGAGATGATTATTCAAGGGTTTCAGTAAATACACTGAAAATCATTTCACGGTGTTAAATCTTCTATGTGTAGTACAAAACCTGGCAGTTTTGTGTATCTATACTCACTCACTCATTGTCTATACCGCTTTATCCTGTATTCAGGGGGCCTGGAGCCTATACCAGGAGACTTAGGGCACAAGGCGGGGTACTCCCTGGACAGGGTACCAATCCATCACAGGGCACACACACATACACACACTCATTCTCACGGGCAATTTGGGAACACCAATTAGCCTAATCTGCATGACTCTGGACTATGGGAGGAAACCGGTGTACTTGGAGGAAACCCACCAAGCACGGGGAGAACATGCAAACTCCATGCACACAGAGACGGGAATCGAACCCGGGCAAGGCTACAGTGCTATCCACTACACCACTGTGCCGCTGTGTTTATATGCTGTCATTTTTATTTTCTTTTGTACTTTTTATGCCATACATTTAAATCCTTATTTCTCCTTAACGGACATAACTTTTTGTACGACATTATGAATCTCTTTCCAGAACTTCTGTTTATTATGAAATGACAAGAACAGTTGAATAAATGTGCAATTTTGCAATTTACATTTTTACAAAGGTTTGAGCTCTAGGGGGAGATCCTCTATCAGTGGATAGGCATGAAGAACCCGTGGAAGAACTTAAAATTGTGTTCATATATAGAAATTGGGAAACAACATCTTGGGGAAAAGTGTTTGGGGCATTTAAATGAGTTAAGATTAAATTCGTATGAGAATTTTTAAACCCTGACCATGCTGATATTCTAGTTGTTTAGTGTTATTGATCAAAGCGATGGTCAGCTCACACAGAGACAACGTATAGAAAAACTGCTGTTATGACATTTGTGATTGTGGGTTATTTCTGTTGCATAAAATAGCATTTTGGCTGCAGCAAAGCCAGAAAAAAGGAGATTATTATTATTATTATTATTATTATTATTATTATTTTGTAAATTACCATTTAATTAATTTTGTAAATATACAGTGTCCTGGTTGAAAGGTCAGTGTTCATTGTTTTACCTTGGTTTTCAAACTGCAGTCTGTGATATATGACGGTGTGACCATTTATAGAAACTCCAAATAAAATTATGTCCTTTTTAAATACTGTATATATCATATTATACACATAATTTAAAAAATAAATCAAAACAGGTAGAAATAGCAGAACCAAACCTTTTCTGCTGAACAATGACACAATATTCAGAATCCTGCCTGTGCTCTCCATCACAATGGATTTGAAATGAAGTGATTGAAGCGTAGACTTTCAGCTTTAATTCATGGGGTTTAACTAAAAAAAAATAGCTGTAATTTCTAAATGTTTAATCCAAAACATTTTATTGAAACCCTTAAATTACAGCTGAAACTCGACATTTCAATTCCATCTTGACTTCCTATTTCAAATTCACTGTGGTGGTGTTGTACAGAGCAAAAATATGAAAAATGGGTCACTGTCCAAATACTCATGCCCTGATTGTAGATTTTTTGAAACAATTTGTAGCATGCTACATCACATCTTTACTTTTGTACAGCATGGAATTTGTTTTTCTCGACCACAATCACTATCCCGATTGCACGAGTACCGTGTCAAACTGTAATTTATTAGAACTACATGTTAATAGCTGAGTGCTTTACAAATAATTAGTGTCTAAAATTGGCCGCCCTCAAGACCCGGGTAGTAGCTTAACCGGTTGAGGCTCCGAGTTGCTGATCAGGGCTTTTGAGCCTCATCCTTGACAGATTGCTGCTGTTGGGCCCTTGGGCAAGGCCTTTAACCTAATGGCAATATAAGCATCAGAAAGAAAATCAGGATCCATTGATATAAAGGATGACCTATGAGAATGGTATAAAGTAGACAGTGAAAGAGCAACCCGAGATCAGGATGCCTGGAAAGCTGTGGCCTACCCTCACTTGACGAGCATGGCAAAAAAAAACAAAAAAAAAGTTGGTAACCACCGCATTACCACGAAAATTTGACTCCGCTTTATGAACTGTGAGAGGAGGTAAGGTAATAGAAAAACATGGTACCAGTTCGGTTAGACATTCAGATATGTTTTTTTTCCCTAGGTAATGAGATCAGATTATTGGACTCAAGTGCATATTAAAAATGTCCTAATGCAAATGAGTAGAGAAGGCTTGGCTTGCTAAGAAATTTTATTTTTTTCAAGATTATGGTATTTAACAAACTATCATTTTTTCAATTCCCAAAATGTAAGACCAACCAGTATTTCTGCTTCCTCATATGCTGGAAAAGGCAGGAATGTCATTTATGAACAATGCACACAAAATTTACATGGAGTCTCAGGCTCAGCAAAAGACAGCATACAGGAAGGATCCTGATCAAGAGAATCATCAGAATTTCTGATAACTGATTACTTCATGATTTGCATCAGGAAGGATCAAGATGAATAAATACATAAGCACACATACCATTTTCGTATGTATTATTTGCAAGAAGGTGTCTACTCTTGAAGACCCAGAAATTAATACCTTACAGTCACCAGATACAATGATTTTTTCCATCAGGATCTTCGTCCTGATACAGACCTATGCGTATCTGGATTTGTTTTTCTTTGTAACTTCAGTCCATTTTTAACCACAACTAGCATCCTCATATAACCGCAACTAGCAACACAAATAAAGAAAAAAAGAAAAAAAGAAAGAAAGAATCACCAAAAAATTATCATCTCACCTCCTCTTGCTTTCATCAGTGTACAGCTGATTGCACCTTTTACAGGAAAGATGATAAACAATTCCTGCAATGCTGCATGAAAAGTGATGACAGAAAGCAGTCCTTTGATTTTAGTGGCTGTAGTAATACAGTAGATTTGCAAGTGGAACATCTTAAACAGTTGCATGCCGAAGTGCTGCAGTTACTCTTAGGCTGATTTAATTCACTCCTGACAAGTATGTCTTTCATGTCTTCATACGGTCAGTAGTAAACGAATAGGGGTTCCTTAAAACTAAAACAAAATCTCAGGATCATCTTCGTCATTCTTACTGCAAATACATTTAAGCCTCATTAGAGGATTGGATTGGATTTTTTTTGTTGTGATTAAAATGAGAAACCGTATGTAAGATGGTGATCTGTAACCATCCTAATAGATGGTTGCTTTCAAATAACAATCTACTGTATTAACATGGCAATAAGGTTGTGCATGGGCCAGAATATAAGATACTCCATTTATAGAGCAGGGCCAGGTAAAATGCTTCCCTGTCCTGCTGAGGACATCACTCCGCCTCCCTGTCTGGATGTCACTCGGCTTCCCTGCTTGACTGATTATGTCCCTTGCTAAGCAGAATAGATATTTTTTGTCCAGATTTTCCAGGGTTTCCAGGAGACTAGTTTATATGATTTATTTCAAGTTTACTTTGCTACCATCTCAGTAAATGTCAACAGCACCTTAATTAATTCCTGTTAAATGTCCAGCTGGTAATTCCATTGACCAAGTGACAGAAAGAAGCAACGTGAATGGCTTTTTTACATGGCGGCATGTTTCACTATGAAATACAGTCATTTACTATCATGTTTTACCAAGCTTCTAAAATTAAATTTATATAGCATTAGGCCTGCAAAATTTAATTTGCCAGATTCAGTAAAAAGTCCAAAAATGGTGTTTGTCATGTTTTGCATCATGTTGTTGTTGTTAAGTGCTTAAGAAATAAAATGGTATGGTATGGTATGGTATACACACTATACATGTAGAATAAGAGACCTGAGAATATACACCGATCAGCTTGAACATTACAATGCATTATCCATGCCCACTATTGTGTAGGTTCCCCTTATGCCAATGGAGCAGCTCTGGCCCCTCGGGGCATGACTCCACAACACCCCTGGGGGTGTGCTGTGATGTCTGGCACCAGGATGTTGGCAGCAAATACTGTACATGGGTGCATGGGGAAGGCCCATGAGAGTTATTTGACTGGCGCATTCCATGGGTGCTCAATCAGATTAAGATTTGTGGCCTTGGACTCCTTTCTGCTGGGCCCTGTGCACTGGTTGGTTTGGTGCGTTTCTTTTTTTATGTAATTTGTGATGCATTGGATTTTATGTGGGATCGAACCAGAGGAACTGGCCTTTGGTCCTTGTGGGCACGTGAGCCTTGGGTATATAATTGATAATCAATTTTAATGTGTTAATGTTTTGTGGTGTTAATGTTATGGCTTACTGGTATATAAAACAATACTCAAGCAACACGTGACTCTGCCACAATGAATGAAAAATTATTTATGAAAGGATTTTTCAGTCTGGATATAAAAGCTGTGATAGAGGAAATACACTTAATGGTAGACTGTTTCAGTTTACTTCACCCTTCTACCCAAATATGTGAATAATTTTACATTCAGTTCACGACCAACCTGCTACCAAGCCCCTAAAAACTCCCTCTAACTGCTTCAATCCATCGCAAGCTCATTTCCCTCTTTACAAACCTACTTCTCCTTACACCTTATTTTCTTCCTTATTGAGAAGTTCATGTCTCTTAAAGTAAACAAATCCAGTCACTCTTTGCTTTATATTAACCATTTACTTTGAAGGCCTCTGTACTCTTAATTCTAATCAGCCCTGGTTTTACGGTGCCCTCTGCAGGTCCAGGACTATCGATACATCTCAGGGTTACTGACCCTACAAATTTGACACCCCACAGCTGCTAAAGCTAACAAGTACAAGGATAATATTAACAACACAATAACAACATCAACAACCCATAAAATTGTTCTGCGCTTCAAAACTTACCTCTATTACCTACATCCAGTGGTGATTAGAAGGACATTGATGTACATGATTTCCTGAATTGAATAAAAGTCCTGCTACTGTATTAATAATTTACCTGAATAAAATTGCAATTAATTAATTAAAAATAATACATTTTTGAATTACATTGTTACAATTGCCACAAATAGTTTAAAAACATATCCTGTCTTAAATTAACTAACCAAATGAGCTCTGCTGAAGTACTTTCACCTTTTTTTTTATCAGCAATATATAAAGAAATGTAATACTAGCTGGCTAGCTAACTTAGCCTAATGCTGTTGGGGTTTTAGTAGCTTGCTGAGTTTGTTATCCTGAGAGCACTTATCTAGCTAGTGAAATGGCAATACTTAATTTAATTTACATTTGACAAATAGCAGTTTATTATAATACTTTGTTCAAACAAGGTTTCTTTCAAAAATAAAGATGGCTGCTAAATTAAATCAGGGATGCTAAGCTGTTTCGACTGTCTCAGACATTGCTGCTGCTGACTAAAGCATTTGGCATCTGAAGTGTAGACTTACTGTACAATGGGAAATTGCTTTATTTTCACTCAATGTCAAAATTAATTATTTCCTGTTGTTTGTTGTCATGTCCCCCATCAGGATTCACCAGGAAGACTGGGGTAATTCAATTCAATTCAATTCAATTTTATTTATATAGCGCTTTTAACAATCGTCATTGTCTCAAAGCAGCTTCAC
>JAQQZT010000009.1:12771080-12782335 GCA_030068275.1 Clarias platycephalus | reverse complement strand
TTCATGTTTGTGGCTGTAATGTGACAAAATGTGGAAAAGTTCAAGGGGGCCGAATACTTTTGCAAGCCACTGTAATGGCTCTTACCATGGTTCGCTGGAGTCCCAAAACCTTAGAAATGGCTTTGTAAGACTGTCCAGACTGATACAATTACTTTGTTTCTCAATTACAAGTCAGTTACTTTGTTTCTTATCTGTCCTTGAATTTCTTTAGATCATGTTGCTTTTTTAGATCTTTTACTCTGCTTCACTTTGTCAGACAGGTTCTATTTAAGTGATGTCTTGATTCAACAGGTCTGTCAGTAATTAGGCCTGGGAGTGACAAATAAAATGTAACTCAGCTTTCCAAAAATATCCAAGCTGTTCAAAAATCGCATTTCATTCAAGGAGGGTGACAATAAATTTTTCACACAAGGGCAGGTGGGTTTGGACAGCTTTTTTCACCTTGCTAAATGAAATTATTTAAAAACTGCATTTTGAATTTACTCTGGTTATCTTTGCGCAATATTAAGATTTTTTGAATAATCTCACGCTTAGTGGCTTAGTGGTAAACACTGTCACCTTGCACCTCCAGGGTCGAGGGTTTGATTTCTGCTTTGGGTCTGAGTGCATAGAGTTTGAATGTTTCCCCCTTGCTTGGTGGGTTTTCTACAGGTACTCTGGTTTCCTCCCATAGTTCAAAGACTTGCATATTAGATCAATTGCCATTCCTAAATTGCCCATAGTGTATGAAAGAGTGTGTGTATGTGTGTGTGTCCTGTGATGGATTGGCACTCCGTGCATGGTGTACTAGGCTCCAGGCCTCCTGTGACTCTGTATACAGGATAAAGCGGTATAGAACATGCGTGAGTGAGTGAGTGAGTGAGTGAGTGAGTGAATGAAGTGACTAAGTGTGACAAATATGACTACAAAAAACTACTAATAGGAATGAGGCACATATTTACTGAATAGCCATGTTATATAATATTAAATCTAAATATATAATATAAATCTATATTTTTAAATCCATATAAATCTATTTATTTTCACATTGTTGCACAATGCCAATATTTGCACTGATGTATATACACTACTACAGAACTGCATTTCTTACTGAGTAAGAGTACCTGTAGAGTATTATGCAATGATAACATCAATCTATCTATCTATCTATCTATCTATCTATCTATCTATCTATCTATCTATCTATCTATCTATCTATCTATCTATCTAGTCAGTTTGTCAATAATTTAGGTATTTGATGGTATTGGCACACAACCTCTTAATGGCCATTATTTGTTTATTTATAAAGTGCTTCATGAGTGTGTGTGCTCTGCGCTGGATTGGCACACTGTCCAGGGTGTACCCTGCCTCGTATACCCCAAGTCTCCTGGGATAGGCTCCAGGCCCCCATGTGCAGCAGATAAAGTGGTATAGACGATGAGGGAGACAGTGAATGAGTGAGTATTTTTAACGCTTTTAAAAATGATCATTGTCACAAAGCAGCTTTAATGAATCAAATTAAATTATGGAAGTGAGTTTGAAAAGTGTGAGGAAATATGTGGAAATCATACTGATCATATAAATTTTTATATATAAACATTTCTTTTATACATTTCATAGTTTAATATAGTTAAATAATTTTTTTTTTTTTTTAAACAAATCGTGCAGCCCTGGTTTGAAATGAATCAGTAGATTAGCGAGCAACTGGACTGTAGCCTGTATGACACACTAATGGATCTGAATAAAACTATATACTGTACAGTGGGAACACTGGGTTACTTAGATGAATGAAACGAGTGATCAGCAGCAGCAGTGTTCGCTTGTAGAAGCAAAACACAAAAAACAAACAACAACAACAACAAAAAAACCCCACCAGCTACTGTATACAGTAGGCTACTAACCAGGCTTTAATTGACCTAATCATCGTTTACTCCTGTTCATCAGCCCGGCTTGCCTTTTGTTTCGTTAGCTATGAGCGGTGGGCTTGTTAACGAGATGAAAAATGAGATCAAACAGAGCAGTGAGAGCGAGGGAGCACGACCAGGCTTTCAAAACGACTCTTTTTTTTTTGTTACACGGAAATTGAGATTAGCACTCAAGTCGAATCAAGCTCAGTGAGTAAGGTGTAGTGTGGAACAGTGTTTTCAGTGGGTTTGTGTTTCCAGTCGCTGTGTGCTTGACATTGTCACTGAGGCGCCTCCATGTCGTTGCTGTTCACACCGAGTGCACGTTTCCTCCATAATCACCGAACCGAGCTGGTTTTTATGCATGTAGTGTGTGTGTATAAGCAAGATATTAGGATGTTGTAGATGAATGTATGTTTCTGATGGGCGGTGAAATGTTAAACGCTCTCTGTGTGGCTGTGTGTCGCTGCCTCTCAAGTGCGCGGCCAATCGCGGCTGGCGATACAACACACACATTCACTTACTCAGTGTACAGTAGCAAAAAAAAAAAAAAAAAAAAAGTGAACAGAGAGATACATAGTGTCGGGAGGGTGACAGAGGTGGACAACGATACAATCGCAGCAACACTGTGTCACTTTAAAGAGTGCCCTGGCTGTTTCAGGTAAGCGCCCGAGGAGAGCTCTCATCTCACTACACTTCACTGACCATTTCTCTCTCTCTCTCTCTCCCTCATACAACACCCAGGAAGCATTAACTACTCAGTCTCTCCCTCTCTCTCACACACACACACACGGGTTTAGTGATCTGCACACCACTAAATGCATTTCAGTATTCATAGCTGAAGCTGAAATGCGAAAAGTTGACGCTAGGCCGAAATTATGATGCTTATTCTTTCTTAATAAGTGGCTAGGCCAGTCAACACAAAGCTGTGGACATCCACATAACACAACACACACACACACACACACACACACACTAGTCAAGGCAGTGAGTGGGGACGCAGTAGTTAAGGGGGGAGGGCTGGAGAAAAACATGCACAGAGAAAACTGCTCGAGTGAATCGAAAGTAGTGCTCCAGAGCCTCGTTTATCCCCGTTTAGAGGATTACACACTGTTTCTGTTCACTTTTTGTCGACTTCGAGGTCAGACTGCAGCGTTCACGGCGACGTCCATCCGGTAGAGAAAAAAGCAGCAGGCGCTTGAAGTGTGTGTGTGAGTGAGTGAGTGAGTGTGTGTGTGTGTGTGCGCGCATGTGTATGTGCCTGTTCTACTGTACGGCCAGTGTAGAAGGATGTGTCAGTAAGTTTAAGGTGGACGGAGGTCGGAATGACAAGGCCTTGGTGTTTGGGCTCAGCTTCATGGGGTAAGTTTCCGTTTTTCGACGCCGTCATGACAGAAAACTCGGATGTATTTACCCCCTCAGCAGTGTCAGTGCGGATTTATCGGCAGCTCGCGGCGATTCGGTGCGAAATTTCATGTCAGTTTTGTTGCACCGTGCGGCGCGAGAGAGCTGCGCGAGACTTAACACCATTTCCTACAGCGACTTCAATGATCGCGTTTGGATGTTTTGTGTTTCTCTCCCTTGCTTGCTCGCGCTCGCTCGCGCTCTCTCGTGCACACGATCGCGTTAGGTTTTCTGCATGTGTGATTATTTGCCCGTGCAGAATGAGCACGAGGACAACATGTACGACACAAGCCCGAGAGAAGCAGCTTCTCATCAGAGCCACAGAACCGGGGCACTTCCCCTCATCAAATCGGGAGCTCTCTCTCTCTCTCTCTCTCACACACACACACACACACACATCAAAATGCAAGCGAGCCGGCGAACATGCGTGCCCTGGTCGTCAAAACGGCCAATTTGGCCCAAAGTTTGAGTTAGACAACTGGCACGATGTCGAGTGCAGAAGTGAGCAGGGCTTTTCCCCGAGATCTGCTCATGACACGTCCGTTGAGCGAAGCAGCAGTTCGCATCAGTGAGCTAAGCTAGCTAGCGAGCTACTTTTATTTGCTGTAACTCAGTTGGAGAGACCTGTCGAGGCCGCCTTGGCAGGAAACTCTTCACTGAAAACTCAAAGTAACTAAACCACCACAGCGGTTAGTTCACCAAATAAGCCTGATAATAATACAATAATCATCATAATAACAATGTTTCCCGTGAGGAGTTTGACAGGAGTGAGATTTCTGCTTCGATTTCCCTAAAGCAAGATGGACTCTCTGTGGCTTGTCTGTCTTGTCAGACCCCAGATCGACATTTTGCACCGAGATGTAAAACCGAGCACGTTTTGACTGAGGCTCAGTCGGCCTAAATAATGCCTAATGTCTGGAAATATTAGAGAATATGGGGGATTATATGCTGCTTTTAGTTTACTTCTCGGTTGAGACGCTGATCTGCTTGCACCGGGTCTCTACCTGCAAAACTAAACACTCGTCCGGTTTATCCAATCAACACCCGAGCAGGTCGGGAACCGATTCCGGGATTCGGCATCGGGAACTTTACGATTCATCGACGATAAATGAACAAACCACCCATAGTTAGTAGCTTGATCGCTGAACGTCTCTCTCTCTCTCTCTCTCTCTCTCTCTCTCTGTCACACACACGTACGAAGCCAAACAGACTAATCCACACACACACACACACACACATACACACACACGAGGAGGTGAAATGTCCTCTTAAAATGTCGTTATGTGCTGTAGTTCCTGCATTGAGGACGAGGTGTGTGTGTGTGTGTGTGTGTGTTTTTGTAGGTCACCATCATCGCATGTCACAGCCTGACTGACAGATCCATCTTCATCTTTCAATTCCAGCATTTCCATAGTCTGTGATTAAGTAAGTACACCTTCAGATCATGCCATGTTTTTTTTTTTTTTTTTTTGCGTTCGAACCCAGACACCATTCCGGTTCTTTATACCTCTTGAGTGAACCATTACATCACCGATATGTATACGTCGAGCCGGGCCAACCGATCACCTCATCATAACCGAATGCCATGATCGCACACTCATATCTAACCTGCTCAGGACGACACAACGATAATTCAGGCGGGTGGAAAGATATAAAAGGTTCATGGTGAGGAATCATAACGAAACGAGAATACGAATATCAGTCCATCGTACAGTAGACACTGTTAAATTTAGTTTTTCATGCTGAGAGGCGCAACAGTGTAAGTAATCGATTATATTTCGGAGATGCACCCAGAAGAGTTGTAAAATAGATCTTTTAAAACAATGTAGAAAAAAAAATTCCATCATTGCTTGGGTTAGAAGACTGAAAATAACATTTTGCATTTTTTTTCCTCAAATGGGAGAACGGCAACAGCTGCTGCCTGAGAGAAACTTATAACAATATAACTATCATACAGGTAGCTATACTGTCACACCAGAAGTTGTATGTCAGTTAAATATACAGCGCGTTTAGTTAGCACCAGAAACAACTGCATGATATAATTCATGACGATATCTTACTGTTCTGAGTCGATTTGGATTATGATTGTCGCTCCTTGGCAATGTCCTATATGATATTTTTTAAATGCTGAAATTACTCCAAGGCCCAGGCAGAATTTGACTGATAAGTCGTTATAAGTGAATTGAAATGTTGGTGGGATGAGGATTACTATTCTTACATGCTTTATTGTTCCTATTAACACCTTAAACACTTAGTGCTTAGTTATAATTACATAATAAATAATAGTAGCCTCCATTTAATATACTTATAACAGAATTCATTAGCCATTTTATTTTTGTTTTGGCCAGGGTTTCATCAAGCCAATTACACCCATCAAACACCTCCCCACCCCTAATGTGACCTCATATAAGAACAGCCCCCTCCTTCGACATGTTGCTCAGCTGTTTTCTGGTGAGGGGTGGCTTGGCTGCAGCTTATTTCCAAAGACACTGAAACAGAGCATTTGAAGGAAGAGTGAAATTAAGGGAGATTGAGGTATGAACAAAACGCATTATCTGAGGGTTATTTCAGCTGCTGCATTAACAGACACCCTTTGAGGACCTCTGTTAACATGTTAAAGAAATAATAAAACAAAGGACCTTTAATAGACTCTATTCCACTCATCTGTGGAATCTCTTCAAGATCTAGACAAGATTTTGGCCTGCGTCTGTCAGAATTTATGGCAGTTTAGTCAAAAGTTCATTGGGTGTTCATTCCAAGTTCATCCCGAAGGTGGAGGAGCGGCGTTCTGCTATATCAAAGTTCCACTAAGTCAAACACCTTGACTTGTGTATGGGATATTGTCATGTTTTCCCAAACTGTTGCCACAATCTTAGAAGCATACTTATGGTTGTTTTAGCTCTGCACTGTTGTACACCAGATTTTTATCCAGGCCCTGGACCGGCACTAAGGCTGCCCTACATTCCCAGTGGGTGGGTGAGGGGCATTGGCTGAGATGTGAACCTGGGCCTTCTGCATGACAGGGGTGAAGCTGAAACTTTCCCACTGAGCTACCAGTGCTCTTCAAAATTTAAAACATACAAATGTCTAAAATTCACCTTTCCAGAGAACACCCTTCCACCACTCCAGAACCCAGTGGTGCCGTGTTTTACATCACTCTAGCTACGCTTTGGCATTGCACCTAGTGTAGATGCTTGCCCGTGGAAACCAATTTCATGAAGCTCCTACCATAACTCACAGTTCTTGTCCTGATGTTGCTTACAGAAGCAGTTGTGAGCAATGCTACAATACATTGGAGATTTTTTTTGGGTTACTGCATAATGGCTGAGCTCTTGTTGCTTCTCGATGCTCTTCATTGGGGAAGATCTTTAAGAGCCGGCATTTCACAAACTGACTTGCAGCAAAGGTGGTATCCTTTGGCTGTGCCATGCTTAAAGTCTGAGCTCTTCAGTGGAAGCCATTCTACAGTAGTGCTGTTATTTGTGTATGGAGATTGCATGGCTTACTTGCTTGATTTCATGCACCTGTTAGCAATGGGTGTGACTGGAACACTTGAACTCAATCATTTTGCCCACATACTTTGCCACATAGTGTATTTCATATCCAAAGGAGTAGAAAGGTATAAATTAACATTAATTGTTGCCCCTGGTAAAGGTAATGCATCATAAATTTTTAGAACGTTTCCCCTAAAAGAAACTAATTAATGTACTGTCTTTTTACACTGAAGTAGTCCTGTCAATATTCAATGTTATCATAAATTTTAATATTTGATAATTGGTTAGTTGACTTGGCAGTATGGTGGCTTAATGGTTAGCACTGTGGCCTCGCTCCTCCAGGGTCCAGGTTTTGGTTCCCGCCCTGGGGTCTGTGTGCATGGAGTATGCATGTGCTTGGTGGGTTTCCTCCGAGTACTCAGGTTTCCTCCCACAGTCAAAGATCAGGCTAATTGCCATTCATAAATTTCCAGTAGTGTGTGAATGAGCATGGGAGGTCTTTGTATGTGCCCTGCGATGGATTAGAACCCCGACAAGGGTGTACCCCGCGTTGTGCTGTAAGTCTCCTGGTATAGGCTCCGGGCTCCCCATGACCCTTTATACAGGATAAAGCATTATAGGCGATGAGTGAGTGACAGCTAGTTGCCTTTTTCCCATAGTTAATAATCAAGATGTCAGTATCATACAGCTTCTTAAAGGAGTAGTCAGCGAATACACTTTTTGTCAAATTTAGCGAATATTTCCTTTTTGTCCTCTAGCTGTCTGTTCCGTGCGTGGGCTGAAAAAAATCTGGTGTTTGTCCACAGCCCTGGCTTTGTAAATAGGAAACAAAGAAAGTGGCGCAGACCATGCCAAGGGTGCAACAGATCACAAAACTCATGGTTCGGATCGTATCACTGTTCTTGGTCATGGATCAAATTTTTGCTTTGTAGAACTTTAAGGAGCTCTTAAAACAAGGAACTCTTGCCCATCATCTTAAATGAAGACAACGTTCAAGATGTCCAATGTTTTAATGAAATCATAAAATTAAATATGTAATACTTATTTCTTTAATCCTTGGAAAATCCTTAGCAGTCAAAGACTGCCTGAAGTCTGGAACGCAGGACTAGACATGACCAAACTTTGATTTTTTTTCCCTTGACCTGCTTTTTCAGGCCTTTACTGTAGACGTCATCAGTTGCTGCCCATTTCTGGTCTTTCTGTCGTCAATTCTGTCTTCAGCAATTTAAAAACATGTTCACAGGCTCATTCTCTATAAGAAGATAATATAGGAGTTTTTAGCAAAACCTCATATGGGTTTATGTTTGGAGTCTTATCAGTGGTTTGAATTTTGCATTTACGGCATTTAGTAGATGGCTTTACCCATAGAAACTTATCTCTTTATACACCCGACCACTTGAGAACCCAGCAGTTTCAGCTTGGTGCTGGGGGAGTTTGAACCTACGACCTTCCGATCTGTAGTCCAGTGTCTTAATCACTGAGGGACCACTGCCCATCTTGATGAAGGTATCTTTTGATTTTAGACTGTGACACCAATATGGCTAACGCTTTAGGAGTGTTCATGACTTGGCTAATTAAGAAATATATCACGAGAGCAAGTGCTGTTGTACTGAATATTAGCATGGCTGTAATGTGGCCTTCGACACGAGGATACAGCCTTCAGTTTTAAGTGGGATATTGCTTTTATACAACATTTCCACAAAAGTCATTAATTATCAACAAGTTGTAATTTGCTTGTTTATTTAACAGTTATTCTGCTCCACCATCACAGTCACTAACTAATTGTGACTACCAGAGCTGGCAACCGATATGGAGGTCGTGGACAACCCTGAACAACGTACAAAATTTATATTTTATTTAAATAGTGTTAAATAAAAAGCTAGTTCACTATGTAGGGTGTAAGTTAGAATCCCTTTTTTCAAACACTACTTAGTGCCCTTGATCACAGGTTAGAGAAGGATTTGGATTCAAGCTTGTGTTAGGAGTTACCTTTGTAGCCCATGTTAGCCATGCGGAGAACAACACAGACATTACAAATAAAAGCTTGTCAGTGCTGTTATGCTGCATTATCATCACTTGAGGAGCGTCTCTGATCCAATTAAAATACTTGGTAAGAGCTAATTGCTATATAATTGTTGTTTAAGGGGTTTAGAATTTTGAAATCATCTACTTCAGATGTCTGCTGTGGTCTTCTAGGGTTTTGATGTTGCTGAGCTCAGCAGTGCGTTCCTCCTTTTAAAGAATGTAGCAGATTGTTGAATTGGTCACTCCTAAAGTTTCTTCTTTCTCCCTTTCTCTCTTTCAGCCTAATGATCGCCTCTTTTACTTCTATCCATACCTCTTTCGACTGCATATTGAGAGTTCCCATCAAAAGACACTCAATGAATTTAGTAAAATCTACTTTAAGATAGCTGTAATTCCTGTTAATGCAATGTTTTTGTTAAAACTGAGGTTAAGACCTGACTGGTTATAGTTTAAAAATACTAACATAGCTGTTTATAGGCCGGTTTACGGTTTATACTGTACGTGTGTGGTGATGCAGAGAGGGGGAAGCCATGGGCTAACATAACTCACAGAGACTCTGGCGCTATGCGTTGGGTGAAACAGGTTCGTTCGTAAAACGTTGTCCCACTGCATAGACAGAAAGAGTCTGACGACAGGTTGTGACTTTTTCTGTGGGTGTAATCAAATTCAGATGAATAATTTAAAGGACAGTAATACTGTTCAAGGTACAGCTGAAGTTTAAACATTAAAATGTAGGAACAGTAACATTTTCCCTTGTCGAATCCAGTACTTTAGACCTTCTATAGACAACAAGCTCATTCTCCAAAACTGCTTCCTGAGTGTGTAGTCTGTTACAAACATGAAACAGCTTACATAAAATATGAAAATTTGATATATGAAGATACAAATACATCACAGTAGGTATCGCTTGGTGTCATAGTATGTATCGCATGGTCTCCTTACATCAGCAGTGTTCCTTTTCCCCAGTTAAGATTATAAAATCGAAGTTTTCCAGACCTGACACATTACATTTTGCAGAACTTTGCAAATATGTATACAATATACTGGAGCTTATGGACCCAAACATGCAGCTATTATGCTGTGTTATATTTGTTACCTATTCGAGAGTGGAAAGCCTTTTTTGTGTGCTTTTGCATGCGCTGGAATTGTGCTCTGAGAAACTCAAATCTCAACTTCATTTTAATTGGCCCAGTGTGACAAATGTGACATAAAACCAGCCAGTCAGAGACTGGAGGAAATTAATAATAATTGGCTGTTTTACGTGTACACCCACCCACACACACACACACACTAGCATGTGCAGCGAACTCATCTAGAGCTCCAGAGAGAGATGCATTAATCAGCCATAACTCAACATCAAATATTTTTTCCGCTAATTAGATGTCATGTTTTCCGAGAAATATTATTTGCACCTTGCTGTATGTATGCATGGTCAAACCAGTGCCAGAAAAGCGCAAAAGACAAACACATGTATTCTGCGTTGATGTGACACAACTTTTTATTGTATTATATCGTGTCATGACTGTAACATGAACACCAAATTGTGTATCGAATCATATTGAGAAAATTAGTTTGGGCAATGGATAGGATAGATTCAAACCCCAGCACTACCAAACTGCCAGTGTTGGACCCTTGACCAAGTCCCTTATGTTACTCTGGGTAAGGACATCTGCCAAATGCCATAAATGTAAACGTTAATCATCTAAAATTTTAAATTGCTATATGAACCCATAAAGTTATTTAATTGCAAAAGGCTGCAGGTAATATTGGGAATACATTTTTTTTTTTTATATTTAAGAGGGAAATCCTGTTATTGAGATAATTTGTGGCATTATTTGCTGTTAGTCTAGATAAATACATTGTATGAAATTAAACATTTAATAATTAAATATTGCTGTTTAAATCTCAATCACAACATGTGTAAAAATAATCACAGTGTGATTTTTTTTGTTTTACTAAATCCCCTACATTCACTCTGTTTGTCAGTTACTAAATATTTGATAAAGTGATTTACTTTACGATATTACTTTTAATACTTTTATTTCCTTTGGAAACTATATCCAAACTAATCCTTTTATTTCCTTACTTTTATTTCCTTGTTTTAGGTTTTAATAATTTTTCCAGGCTAAAATGTTTATGAAATATTGTTCAAATATCAAGAGACACAGATGCAGAACATTCTGTTTAAATCGGTTGTAAGTTGTTGTGGTTTATCAGGTGCTCTAAAAGCTGGGAACGGCAAAATGGATGCACGTTTAAAACCCTTAAAACTCAAGTGGCACAGATACGTGCCAACAACACAGCATAGGTTATGCTGAACTTCCAACTTCCTAAAACACAGTATGACTGTGTGCAGATCTGACCCACTGCAGATCCGTTATCACCCAGATGAGGATGGGTTCCCTGTTGAGTCCGGTTCCTCTCAAGGTTTCTTCCTATTGCCATCTCA
>JAQQZT010000009.1:12747350-12770980 GCA_030068275.1 Clarias platycephalus | reverse complement strand
TATATATATAATGTGTGTGTGTGTGTGTGTGTGCATGGAGGATTCAAATGTCAAACTGTGTATTTGGTGCAACAAAAAGTTATAATTACTTTTTATAAATGGTAAATTCACAGAAACAAACAAAAACAACAATAAAAACACATGGTTATGTGCATCTGTGCTATTTCTTTGCCTTTGAATGTTTTGCTCAGTCTTGTTGTTTCAGGTAATCATAATGTCTATTTTGTGCTGAAAAAAGGATATTACAGCCTATACTGCACAATCCTGAGCCCTATGTATGTTTATTAAAAAAAACTGCAAAAAACTAATAATGCTAACCACAACTTGGTTATCTTATTTAAAGATAGAAAACTGATTGAAACAAAAAATACCAAGGATTGTACTAGGATATTACAACATTTTGCTATACAAAAAATGTATAGCATTTGAGCAGTGAAGCTAATTGATTGCATCAGCCGCTGGTCTGTAAACAGCAATTTCAACAAGTCAGGTGTACGATTTAGTTTAAGTACAGTTTGAGGTATAATGCTAGGTTAGAGTTACGGTAGATGATATGCAGCTAGAAGAGACAGTGTCTATTCCAAAACCTTATGAGTGACACAGTTTCACCTGAACGCTGAATATTAGATTACAGCAAAAGCTCTAAAGGAACGAAAGAAGTGACCGGACTGTTCACCAGTGTCCCTTTAATGTCTTTGGATTATGACTTTGTAATAAGATTTGAATTCCATATTTGCAATTATTTATTTGACAAACACTTTTATTTAAAGTATCAGAGTGAAGCAGAATGCAATCCTTACATGGATATTGATACGAGTTTTGTAACCCACCAACTGCACGGGGAAAAAGGGTATAAGATATTTGTAGGTAAAACACAGAACTCTGATTATATGGAGAGAACATTACTACTTGGCAGTGTTTCCATAACCACTACACTGTTAGGAAGAAAGGGTTTTGCTTAGGGACTCAGTGGAGGGTTAATGAGTCTAGTTTTATGAAAGCTCCGTTTCATAGCCCTGATGAATCTCAATCTTGATTCTGATTGATAGACCAGTTTTCTATAACAGCAGTTCGTACGTACAGTAGTGCTGGCTACAAGGAAAAGCGCTGGTCTATACTAATGCACTCATTCTACTACATTAGTGCTTCTTTAATAGCCAATAATGAAGACTTTTCAACCTAATTTTTATATATATAACAAACTAATCCAATAGTGTGCTGCTATTTAACAAGTAACGTTTCTAGTTAACAAGTAATGTTTCAACAAGAAGTTTCTATTAGGTGGTGCAGTGGCGTAGTGGTTAGCACCGTCACCTTGCACCTCCAGGGTCCAGGTTACATGTTCTCCCAATGCTTGATGGGTTTCCTCCGGTTTCCTCCCACAGTCCAAAGGCATTCGGATTAGGCTAATTTGCGTTCCCAAATTGCCCGCATTGTGTGAATGAGCGAGTGAGTATGAGCGCCCTGTGATGGATTGGCACCCCATCCATGGCCCGTCTCATGTCCTAAGTCTCCTGGCATAGTCTCTATGCCCTTGTGACCCTGTATACAGGATAAAGTGGTATATTGATCTATTGATTTTAGTATATTTATTTAGCAACTCAAAAAATATTCATAAAATGCAAACAAACAATTATTGACACACTCTACATAAATTTCCAACCATTGTGTAAATTAACTGGGACAAATTGCAGCCTTTTGTGATTTACTAATTGCTTTGGTCTGTATTGCGATTTTTGTTTTTTCGCAATTAATTGCACAGCACAATTTATTTTTTTTGTATTAACAACTTCAAGATGAAGAAATACAAAGGCTAATACAGAAACTAGAGGTAAACTACTACAGTATAGCAGTATGATTTAATCCATTATGCAGTTTTTGATCGTTGATTCAATTCATTGGTAATTTTTCTGTGAACCGATTCATAGTTTTTAAATTATTTAGCTATACTTACAAAGATTGCAGGTCTAAAATTGCAGAATTCTTTAAAAAATATACCACAACCTTTGCAGAAAACAGAAACCCTCGCGTCTTCTGGAAGTTCCATTTCGCGAGAGTATTGCTCCTTCTTTTGAGTTCATAAGCAGTTGGTGCCTCACTGCAACCTACTGGACTGGAGTGTGTAGATGTTTGGTAGGAAAAAAATTCCTGAACAACTTTGTGGAAGAAAACTCATTAGAAAACAAAATCATGATCGGAAATCACTTAAACACTTGAAGTTAGATGTAAAAATCAACAGTAAAAATCATAGCTATGTTTTTTCTTGGTGGGAATTAGAGGGACAGCTCTGGACTGGTTTAGGTCCTATCTTATTGATAGAACACTGTCTGTTAGTCTTGGAGATCTTGAGTCCTCTTCAGCTCCTCTGATATATGACGTCCCACAGGGGTGTATTTTTGTCCCCCTTCTTTTCTCTTTGTATTTGTTGCCCGCTCGGATATATCCTGAGAAAACATGGCATCTCCTTTCACTGCTGTGCAGATGATAGTCAGATTTATGTCCCGATAAAACAGAAGGAAAGCTACTCTGTCAAGCCTCTGTTAACATGTCTAGATGACATAAAGACATGGTTAGCCCAATTTTCTTTTAAGATAAAAAGATGGAGGTTTGGCTATTTGGTCCTGGTGCCAGGGGTAGGGTCTGGATTTAGGAGCCTTGGAGCAGTATCAAATTTGGGTGTTATTTTTGACCATGGCCTTACATTTGATAAACAGATCAGTGCTGTGGTTCGGTTCAGTTTTTTTCAACTGAGACAATTGGCAAAACTTTAGCCTGTTTTGTCCTTGAAGCATTTTGAAATAGCCATCCACGCCTTTGTCACCACTCGCATCAATTACTGTAATGCTTTGTATTTTGGGGTTTCCCAGGTAGCATTAAATCGACTTCAGCTGTTCAAAAATCTGCTGCTTGACTCTTAACGTCTACCCGTAAAAGAGAACATCTCTCTCCAGTTCTGGCTTCCCTTCATTGGCTCCCGGTACAGTACCGAATTAATTTTTTTATTCTTTTGATCACGTTTAAATATTTACATGACCTTGCCCCGCCCTACCTCTCGGATCTGCTTCAGCCCTATGCCCCACCCTCAGATATGTCACTCAGATCATCAGATAAACTTTTGCTGACTGTTCCTAAAACCAAATGCAAGCTTAGGGGTGATCGGGCGTTCTCTGTAGCGGCACCCAAATTGTGGAATGACCTACCCTTGACTATTCGTGAGGCCACATCACTGAGGGTGTTTAAGTCCCATCTTAAAACTCACATGTTTTCTCTGGTGTTTAAACCAACATGAGATGTTGATTTTCTAAATTCTGTTTGATTAGATGTGTGTGTGATGTTATTTTAATTATGTCTTTTTATATTATTTTATTATTTATGTGAAGCACTTTGGGGCATTTTTGTTGTTAAAGTGCTATACAAATCAAGTTGAGTTGAATTTTCTATACACACAGTGTGATGAGAACTGACAGGATTGGGACTAAACAGGTGTCTGAAAACCACTTGTTAGTGAGACTAATCAGGTATTTGCGACAGCATTAAGACTGGAGCAATGGAAAAAGGTCATGTGATCTGGTGAGGTTCAGATTGACCCTATCCCCGAGCAATAAGTACGTCAGGGTATGAAGGAAATCGCATGAAGCGATGCACCAATCATGCATAATGGCCACTGTACAAGCCTCTGGAGGCAGCGATATAATCTGGGGTTGCTTCAGTTGGTCAGGTCTAGTCAATGTTACGTGGCAATAAAGTGAAGTCAGCTGACAACCGGAGTGAATTTGCACCTTTTTTACCAACCAAGTTTGTCGACGCCATTATAATGACACAGATCACTTTGCCTTTTCATGCCAGAGTCCCGCGGAAAAAGTGATTGACAGGTGGAAACGGTAAGCTACAATTAATTCATTCGTTATGAATGAATTTTTTAACAACAACCCCCCCTCCCCCCCGCCTACGACGACGATGCCATCGTCAATCGCGATGTTTCACATTAGACATCGTACGATGCCAAATTGGTCGCCTTCGCCCAACCCTACTGATGGTATAGTCATACTCCAAGACATAAAAATATAGAAATATTGGTTCTGGGAGCATGACGAATCATTTTCACACATGAACTGGTCACCACATTGTGTTCTGTAATCAGATAAAGGTGACTGAATGAAATGTTATTGTGTATTTACAGTGTATTTAAAGCTATGCTCACATACCAGGCAAAAGTAGCCTATATTTGAGATTTTTCTGAAGAGATCATGTTCCTAAATGTGCATGGAGCTATGCATCATGTGATGTGTTCAAGTCTTTGGGTCCTTTAAGTTTTTACTTGTAAGCCTTTAGCCTTCCCATAACGCTGTAGCCAGGGTCTCATACGACAGCATTCAGACATTTTTTGAGATCTCTTCAAACAGGGAGAGGTTGCAATTATATGCCTTCGAATTCTGTTTGCACAGCAAAATCACGCCACACCTTTATGAGGTCCTTTACTTCAATTTCTCAACACTCAGATCTTTTTGCACTGTTGTCCTCCACCTTCCCTTCCCGGTGGCAAGAAATTATCACGAAATGTCAGGTTAGATTGACGGAAAAAGTTCCGATGTGTCTGTTCAGACAGGCGTTGCATGCATATCATACTGTATGTCAGAACTACATATGAAAGTTGCCTGAACGGGAATTGAAAACGTCCGATTCATTTTGTTATTTTCTTTTGCTTTTCCGTGTCACATTTGTAGGAAGGAGATCATGTTTGGGCCACTATTGCCTGATGCATGAGTGCAGGGTGGGTATAAGTGTTGTAGCTGCGCTTCTGGAATTAAATGATTTTTGTCCCTACATTTGCACGATATTAAGTGCTGTTTATTTCAATTATATTTTATCAACATATCTACAAACCTTTACCCACCATATGAGCTTTAGTGACTTCTGGAGTTCCCAGCTGCATATTATTATCTACTCCTATACCCCTCTTAAACCTAACATGGTAGAAATGCTCATAGTTTTTTTGTCTTTGTTTAGCCCATCAGTACTGGACAAATCATTCATCACAGTTTTTTAAAAATAGAAATCCACAATGGGTGAAAAATCAATAGCACACAAGTCTAGTTTCATAATTTGCATATCGTTTTATAGCCTCTAGCAACTTGTCTACATTTAAAAAGACATCCTCTAAATGTTCGTCTCCTCAAGTTTTCCAGGTGTTTCTGTCTCTGGATTTGGTTCAAAATTTGGGCCAGGATGAAGTCCAAACAAATGTCATTATTTCTAAAGGAATCTATCCCCAGAGGAGCAGTGTGTCTCTCCGAGCTCAGAGTACAACCTCAGAAGTAGCGTTACACTTAATCAGGTTCTGTTATCTGGCTGCCGGAAAGCAGAGGTCAACTCCATTTCAGTTCAGTTCTGTTTAAGGAATTCAGTCCGTGGACTGCGAAATCCCCTCGCGAGGACAGTTATTGATTTTCATTCATGGAATTTTTCAGCTAATTCTCCGAGTCGAACCAAGGCTAATCCGATAATCTTTCGTCACACTGTCTTTGATGAATTCATAAGACCTAAGAACACACTTGACCTTTTTATACAAGCGATGTATTTGACTCGATTTTAGTGAGACAAAATGAGTATTAATCTGAAATCATTGAGAGCGGGCCGTTTGAGGACGTGCCAACTGCTGCCTTGGCAGTTCATCGCAGTATTGAACTTTGGAGAAGTTGTTATTTTTCTGTTATTTGGACCATATTTTCAGGAGACATTTTATTAGAGTTAACATGAAGGACCACATGGTCTTTGAAAAGTCCCCATACAGAGGGGAAATGACCACTTATTTAGCAAATGTCTTGATTCATACTGCTTTTTCAAGTAGGCTTTAATTAGATATATTTTTTTCAATTCAATTTTATTTATATAACGCTTTTAACAAATGGTCATTTTCGCAAAGTAGCTTTACAGAATTGAGAGAAAATTCTGGAAATGTGTATGAAATGTGTGAGAGAATATGTATGAATCCAATTGAACAGAGTATCCCTGATTGTTCCTTTAAGAATGCCATACTAGGATTGGGAAGCTGTCCTAAGTGTTAATTTCTGCTATGTATAGAGACTTTTGAGACAGCCTGTATTGTTTATGGAGTCAATACCACCTGTTTTAGCGTGCACACTGCTCAAGCTGACATTCTGTAGGTTTAACTTAAGCAATATCACATGAGAAGAAGTGCCGTTGTGCTTGAATATCCAGCAAGAGTGCTGATATTCAGCACAACAGCACAACCTTGAGTGTGATATTGTTTTTATAAAACAGTTCCACAAATACCATTTACTTTTACCAGACTATGATTTGTTTGGTTAACCAGTTATTTTGTTCCGCCAGCACATCAGTTGTTCTACAACTGGCGGAACTAACTAACGGTGATGGCAGAGCTGGCCAGTGACAGGTAGTGACTGACAGTCTGAGAGTAGTTTTTAATTCTTACTGGTAGCCAAAAGATGAGGAGAATAACATGGATGGTTCAGAGGCAAATTGGAATGGCTAAGAAGTGATTGGCGGCACGATGGCTTAGTGGTTAGCACTGTTGCCTTGCACCACCAGGTCCTGGGTTCGATTGCCGAATGGAGTTTGCATGTCTTGGTGGTTGCCTCCGTTTTTTTCCCACAGTCCACAAACATGCAGATTAGGCTAATAAGTGTTCTCAAATTGTCCGTATTGTGTGAACGTGCTTATGAATGTTGACTGGGGGTCCTACTACGGTTATACAAATAGCAATAAACACAGTCCCTAGTTGGACTACAGAGGCTCCTAGAGGGATGGATGGATTGATGGATGGAAGTGATTGCTTGTTTTACATGCCACAATGTTATCGAATGTGTTTTTGACCGTACTTTAACTCATGTTGGAGGCCGACAATTAGTGTATTTAACAATGGTTAGGACACCTGTGACACGGAATGACACATATAGGTAAACGTGGCAGTACGGTGGTGTAGTGGTTAGCACTGTGGCTTCACACCATCAGGGGCAAGGGTTTGCTTCCTGTGTGCTGAGTTTGCATGTTCTCGCCATGATTGGTTGGTTTCCCCCAGGTACTTAATTTTTTTTTACACACAATCCAAAGACATGAATATTAGACTGTACACAGGATAAGAGGTAAAAAAGAAAAGACGATGGATGAATATCACTCACCTACTTATCGTCTATACCGCTTAATCCTGTATTTAGGGTCGCGGGGAGCCTGGAGCCTGTTCCAGGAGACTTGGGGCACGAGGCGGGGTACACCCTGAAGAGGGTGCCAATCCATCGCAGGGCACACACAATTTTGAGAACGCCAGTTAGCCTAATCTGCATGTCTTCGGACTGTGGGAGGAAACCGGAGTACCCGGAGGAAACCCACCAAGCACGGGGAGAACATGCAAAACTCCATGCACACAGAGACGGGAATCGAACCCGGACCCTGGAGGTGCAAGGAGACAGTGCTAACTACTACACCACCTTGCTGCCAGATGACTATCTATTAGAGAATGTGTCTGGAGATAACCCGCTATTTAAATCCCTTAACAAGTCGATTCAGAATAGTTTGACTGAACCGTCGTCCTTATTTGATGCTGGAATATCAACTGAAATTTAGTAGCGACCAGAAACAAAATGTACTGTTCTTCAAGTGTTCAGAGGTTCGTATGTGTTTTTATTAGTTTTTTTTGTGTTAGTTTGTTTTTTTCCCCTCCCAGATTGAGACGGAAGTTTCAGGTCACAGGCGGAGTCTTCATTAACAGCCGTCATGTCACTGGAATGATTTATTCCACAGCAAGAGGGCAGCAAATACTCAGGGAGGAAAAGCAGCCAGAAAGCAGTAAAATGTCTGCTAGTCACAGATGACTGTGCATGCTGCTTAGCAGGGGTTATGCTAAGCACTGCACTGCAGATAATGTCCGGGTGACGGGTGATAGGTATTGCGTGTGTATGTGCATCTAAGTGAGTGGGTATGAAGTAAATGTGTATGTTTGTGATTGGACAGTGTAGGCGTGTGTGTGTAATGCACTGTCTGTGTCTGTGTGTGTGTGATCATATTAGCAGATGAGAGAGAACGTGTGTATGTTATGTGTGTAAAGGTCACATGTACAGTAGAGGTGCAGAAGATGAAGAAAGAATCGCGAACCTTTCCCTCCCTCTCTCTCTCCCTCAGTGTGTATTTTAAAGCCGAGGCTCACTCAGGTCGCATCGCTCATGCCCGAGGGATTGTGCCACAATTGAGACATTTTGAGGAAGTGTTCAAACAGATATGAATGAAAGATTTCTTCGCAGATTTAAGTGTTGCTTGCGTTTGAAATGTAAATCACAGCCTGTCTCCACACTTCCCCGCCACAGAGCACCACCTTGCTCCGCCGAAAAAAGAAATGCCAAAGCAATTACGAGTCCGTCACGCCTCCGCGCCTCTTTCCTGTCCTCTTTTAAGAGCTTGTTGTCGAAGCTCGAGCCCCGACCTCTGACCTCTCTCTCTCTCTCTCTGTCGTTAGGGTCAGCAGCAGCATGAAGGGCGGAGGAGGGGGGAAGGAGGTGCCGGCGGAGGGCGAGGTGAGCGCCAAGCAGCGGCCCAAACGCAAGTGCCTGCAGTGGCACCCGCTGCTTTCCAAGAAGAAGGGCCTGGACTTCTCGGAGGAAGAGGAAGAGGAGGATGAGGAGGAGCTGGAGAAGGTAGTATGACTGCATTCGCATGCCATGAGTCTGGATTATATTAATGATAACAATTAGAGAGGAGTTGAACTTTTAGAGTTCTTGTAGAGATGAGGTGTTGAGTACTGCGTAATTGTTTGGAGAAATAAGGAACTGAGGAAAATACAGCCTCAAGCAATGACAGAATTACATTTATGGAATGATTATTTAATTAAAAGTAAATGTTAGGGGTTATGCAGCGTCACAGATACACAGTGCAGTAGTTTAACGGCAGGGGTTAAGTGTAACTACAGGCCAGATTTGGAACTCCAGGTAGATTGAGGCCGGTGTTTACATTGGAAGGTCAAGGCTTCACAGTCTCTCACAATGTTATTTTTTTTTTGTGTGTGTGTGTGAATGTTATGAAGAGAAATATCTAAAAGTCAGTCTGACCTTGAAGCCTTTCTCTCCCAAAACGTAACAAAAAAAAACATTAGCAACAGAACCAAAGCACAGTGATAAGGCCTCTGGTCAGTGTCGAAGAACAACAGAACAAAAGTCCAGTGTGACTCAAACCATGATTGAGAAATCACATTCTTTGCAATATGAATGGCACAGTACATTTTCCTAGTAGTTTCCTTAGAGTCTGAACTAGGTCTACATGATTAATAATAAATAAATAAATAAATCATGATCTTGATGCATCCTGTACATACACGTGATCTCGGTTCTCAATGACGGCGATTCACTCGCGTACGCATCACGCCGCTTTCACGGGTTCGCTTATTCACTGGACAACAATCTCAGTTGCTCACACTCACGCAAAACACTATTAATTAACTATTATCAATCAGATTATGATTCAGTCAGTCATCGCTTCTCTCATCTCGCTGCACCTGACGTGTAACACGGAGGCAGACCTAAATAGGGCTGAACCCATTCCTCGAGTAACTCGATTACAAAAAATGATCGAGGCGAAATCTTCTGCCTCGAAGCTTCTTTTAATTAATTTGAAAAGCTTGCGTTATGTTTTTGCACAATTATTTGTTTGGCGTGACACAGTTCGCTCCCGGATGCAAGCCGCCAGTAAACACAGACGAAGAAGAAGCGCTTACGTCACCCACAAAGCGGAAGGAGACGCAAACAGTTAGCTGTGTTTTGATTTGAGGGAGCGTTCTGGCGCGGCTGCAAAATGGAACAGAGCGATAAAATTATCAGCGAGCCAAGAGATGAAGAAACCAGCAAGAGAAAATCACAGAAATCGTCAGTAAAGGCTTATGTTATGCCTGAGCTGTAGATTTTGAAAGTTCTGAAAGTTAAGTTGCTCGATTACTAAAATATTCGATAGCTCCAGCCCTAGACCTAAACATACTAGTTGTTTAAGTACGGGAGTAACGCGTTAGTTCTCTCAAACTGTATTCCCACTCTCTCATGTCCATCACAACGCCAGAGGCTAGAGGAGGGACAACAACAGCCAATCAGAATCCGATTGGCTCCTTTTGAATGTGAGTATTGTGAATAAATAATCTGAATATTGTGTGAGAATCGTCATCTCCGTTTCCATGGAGAAAAAAATAATCGTGATTCACTTTTTAAACAAGAATCGTACGGCACAACAGTAGTCTTGACTTGGGTGAAGGTGTCACCCCACCTGCTGCATAATGATAAACTTGCATGTTAAAGCCGGTCTAGCTCCATGTTTGTTTACTTCATACAATAGTGTCTGATTGAATTCTCAGTTGTGCCCCCTACTGGAATCCTCTGGTATAGTATGGATGAACAGCAAGTATGTTTCCGCTCTTAAATGAAAGCAGGATATTTATTACTTTACTGTCAGATCTGGTTAGAATATAGTAAATAAACAGACAAGAGATTTTGTATTTGTTGGTTAAGTCAATTACCATAATCACATGCACAGTATTAGATAGTAAACTGTACTACAACAATAATATCTACACATCTGTCTATTTTTTCAGGTTCCAGTGGAGTGCGCTGAGCGCAGCGGTCAGGCTCCCGAGTGCGTTTCGATGGAGGATGACGGTGAGGAAGACTCTTCAGAGCAACGTGCTCGCCGGCCCATGAATGCCTTCCTGCTCTTCTGTAAGCGACACCGCTCGCTGGTACGCCAGGAACACCCGAGACTGGACAACCGCGGAGCTACCAAGATCCTGGCGGACTGGTGGGCCGTGCTGGAGCCCAGCGAGAAGCAGAAATACACCGACATGGCCAAGGAGGTGAGACGGAGCACCAGTGACAATTTTCCAGATTGAACAAGACCTAACAGTTAGTGTTTAGCGTTTCGCTGCTCAGCCGCGGACAGTCTAATGACTCAGCCTGTCTCGTTTAGTTTTATAGCAGCGGGATTAAATTTGTCTTTAAGTATCAGTAATTATCAAAGCTTTTTAAGCACCTGCTGCTGCTGCTGCTGCTATCTTCAGTTCAAGTTTTCCACGTATTAAAAAAACCATGAGCATAAACCTTTGAAATTACACACATTAAATTCTGTAGTTTCCAATAAGGCATAAAAATATGAAAACTGAGTATTTAAGCCCTGACAGCTTTGCACAGTCTTGGCCGCGTCTCAGCCAGCTTTATGAGCTGGTCACCTGACAAGTCCAAACAGACCAAGAATCAGTTCTATCAGCAGGATGTTTTATAAGGAGAGTGAAGGCCCTAGGACGTGCCATGATTTAATATAAAAAAATTATTTGCCAGACAGAAATTGTTTATTATTCAATGCTACATAAATCATTGTGGTTTTCAATACAGCATATTATTCAGTTATTCACCTTAAAGGATTTTATTATAGAGAATTGGCAACATTTCAGCCCTCCTAATTCAAGCTTGTATAAATTAAATATCATTTAAAAACATTATTTTGCAGTCATCATGGCGATACATGAATTGCTACACAAACGAATCGTGATTTCCCCATGAATCAGTTTTTCCCCCTGATATTTAGTATCAAGTATAAAATATTATTCCTCTACAGTGAAACTATTAGTAAAGGGATGTAGTCATACAGTAAAGCCTGGACTTTCACAGGTTCCTGTTGTTCTCCAGTTTAATTCACATACAGTGATAATGTCGAATTTCACACTACTACTTGTCTGGTGTGCTGATTTGTGTCTCTGTATTATGCAGTATAAAGATGCCTTTATGAAAGCCAACCCAGGTTATAAGTGGTGTCCTGCCACCAGCAAGCCGGTGAAGAGTCCCACTCATGCAGTGAGTAATGTGCGCAAGAAGGCCTGGTCTCTGCCCTCCAACAACAACAAGGACAACACCGTTGCCAAAAAAGTGCCCAAAACAGACAGCACACCACAGCTAAACTTCGCCATGGCAGGTGGGTCTCGCGAGATATTTCATGTTTTTTTTTTAATTTTACTGCCTTTGATTAAATCTAACCTTATACAAAAAGAGGAAATAGTGCAGAATCAGCACTGAAAAATTTGTTCAAGATTTGGGCTAAAGTCTGTGAAAGTGGTGCCTTTGTTCCACAGCTCGGTGTTTAACTATGAGCCTCTGAGGCATGTGTTGTTTAAGGCTTTAATGTGTGTGTGTGGTAAATGATAGGATTTATGACTGGATGTAAAAGTGCAAAAGTGAACACTGAAGGACTCAAGTGTCGGAATTCAGTGTTAGCGTTATTAGGGTTTATCAGATAATTACGGTTATTGTTTGTAGCGGAGGTCAGACAGATAGGGCTAGCAGAGGAAAATCCATTACCATAAACAAAGGAATAGCGTCAAAAGAGGAAACATAAAAACACCAGCAAGCGAAGATAGAAATAAACATTCCTAAATTTTAATTTGAAATATACACCGTTGAACAGGTGACAGGACGAAGCAACAGTGACGGGATGGAAGTATTAGAGATGGGGGGAATAAAACGCATTAGTTATGAATCGCGATTCTCTTGTCTGCCGATTCATGTATTGCCACACTCACTCCAAAATTGATTTTTAAATGATTTATTATGTTTATAATAGAGATGCACAGATCGATCAGCCAGTAACCAGAATTGGCTGTTTCTCAGCTTGATCAGCCATGACCGATCGGCCTTAGACATAACAGGTCCCGTGCCAAGTAGAGATGAACGAATCCGGATTCATCCAGGTTAACCCGATCCTTTATATGACTCGTGATTCACAAATCCGTGTAAATGAAGAGAAGGATTTGTGAATTACAAGTCATATAAAGGATCTTGTTGCTAACAGCAAAATAGATAATGAGAAAACTAAATACAAAATGACATTATTCAGTTGTTCTAAATAGTTGTTAGCTAGTAACTATAGGAACAAGAAGAGATTCAAATGATTGATCTAAGCGGAGGGATTCGGCGGATCCGTCAGACTTGTTTTGCGAGTGAAACAGCTGGATCTGAGGGACTTGGTGTGTGACATTCATGAGTTCAAGGATTTGGTGGATTCTGAGGATTTGGTGAGCGCCCTCTAGTGGAATACCAACACAGTCAGAATCCCTACAGACTAAAGTGACTCGGAGGACTTGGATCAGTTCATTGAGTAATTCAGAAGGATTCAAATCCGTTAATGGGTCTGGGTTTCTCATCTCTAGTGCCAAGTGCACAAGCTTCTGAGTGGTGCAACAGAAATGCGTTTTTATGGGTTAACATCGAAAAAGTTTTGCACATTAATCTGCCTATTTTTCTGATCTGCCTATTTCTTCAAACTCTGCATGCAAATTAATCTCAAACACACTCATTACACACTCTTGGACTTGCCTCAAAAAACTGTAAAAATGTAATAATAAATCGGGATATTTATGCAGCCATGATGATTACAGAATCACAATATTAAATGAATTGCCATCTAGGTATCATGACTATATTGTATAGAGTGGCGACTGTGGAAACAGGATCAAAACAGAACCATAAGCACATGATGGCATGTGACAAAAGGCCCAAATCTACAGTATAACCCAAGATTTGCAATGTGTCTGTTTGCCTGCATATGTGACCATTCAATGAGAATGATGTCAAATATTCAGAAGCAAGATATTCATTTTCATAATATAGATGTATAGTCATTTATCAGCACACAATAGGATTAATATGTTTACCAGTCTGCAGATGTGTGTTTTTTTTTTAATTGCACCATGTTGGTCAGACAAATTGATAGAAAGCAATAGACGTGTTTATGAAGAAATGATACAAAAGCTGAATTACAACATAGAACCAAGCATTAAGAGCCTGGAGCAGAAACCATAGCAAAATGTGCAATGCACACTATAAAGTAGTTATAAGTTGGCATTCTCGACACTTGGGTCTTAATTTGCATCCCTCTGGTTAATATCAAAGTGTAATTTGCATTTGCTCAAGTGTTCGTGGATTTATTTATTTTTTTAAGCTAGTGTTTTTCATTGCAATCCAAGGCTAAAAATCTATAAAAGGTAGCTAGCACATGGTGAGCCAAGACTGTATCAAGGTCTGTTAGGGTTATAGCACAAAATCTACAGTACACTCAGCGTTTAGTTTAATAGGAGCACCCGTACAGTACAGGTCAAGAGCTTCAGTTAATGTTCACATTACACATCAGAAAGAGAATGAAGTGTGAAAGTCTTCCTAGAAGAGCGGAGGCTGTTGCAGCAGGGCAGATACAGTAGCTACTCTATTAATACCCTGGAAGTAGAATGCTTATCAAGCATGGAGTCCACAAAACCTTCGGCCAACTTTTGCTCACCCTCGATGTATTCTTCCTGTGCACGTGTTTGTGTTTGTAGATCCGACAAAGATGGGTGGCCTGAGCATGCTGCTGCTAGCCGGGGAGCACGCCCTGACCGCCAGAGAGGTAATACTACAACACTGCAATCTGTTCAGCCGGATCACAGGGACAGACTGCAGATTATCCGGAGCAGTGATGATGTTTCGAACAGAGTTTTGAGAGTCAGATTGGGCTCTAAGGAAAGCTGTTATTACATTCACCTTTAGTATTGCAAAAGTTCCAGTAGTGGATGCTGGCAAGGATTCTCAGTAGGGAAATGATCGCAGCAATTCAGTTACAGCAGGGATTCTCGAATGCTTCACAACTCTAATATGGATTCATTGGAGCGCCACAGAACAGATCTTTTTATATAATCAAATTGTTCAAATATGCCTCTATTTCAATGTTAACAATATTTTCGAGCGGTTATTATTTATAGGCTGCATGTGTTGAGTTGAAACAGGCAACCTGTTCAAATCAGTGACCGGTCAATCGAGTAATTAATAGAATAACTAATTTGATAATGGTGTGATTTTTACAACTATAGGATCCCAATGTGAGGGACTGTAACTGAAGACATATATTACTTTATATATTACCCTAGCAGCAGAGACCAGGGCAGTGCATGTTGGGTAGGGTTTATATTGGTCCTGTAGTGACTCTTATGATGTCAGCAGTGATAGTGCATGGATTAATGGATGTGTTTTTGAAACACTACTTATACATCTATGATATATACTGTACAGTCTATATTGAAATGAGACCTGGGTAGCAAATATAATATTCTCCACCGCGGGACAGTGGTAGCGTAGTGGGATATGTCTCTGGGTTATTAATCAGATGGTCGGGGGTTGAATCTCCAGCTCCACCAAGCTGTTGAGCCCTTGAGCAAAGCTCCAAACCCCGTCTGCTCCAGGGGTGCCGTGTCATGGTTGACCTCCACTTCCTGAGTTGGGATGTGCGAAGAATGAATTTGACTGTACAGTAATGTATATGTGACAAATAGAGGTTTACCATAAAAGCTTAACGGTAATAGGAAATTCAATTTTAAATTCATTTTGTGAACATGTCTCTTTCTTGACTAACCTGAAGAGACGGCATGTTTAGTTAGGCAGCTCATATCGTATTTTTTGGCAGATTTGATTTGAACAGGAAAGAGTTTCCCCAAGCTAGAGACAAAAAAAACTTCTCTATTTTTAAAATTTTTGTATATGACTTGTATGTGGTTATGCGTATATGTTTAATTGTCCTTAGCTGGGTGCAGATGAAAGGGGCAGATGCATTTTATATTATATATATAATATATATATATTTATATATATTTCATATCTCAGAATAAATTTGTAACTATAATTGGAAGTTCACTTTATATGAAATATCATCTGCTGGGAAAATTGCTGTTGGTGGCTACCCAAGTTCTGCTTCCCTGAGCTGCTTAGCGCGATCACATGCATTTTTATAAAACTAGAGTCGAATCGAATCAGATTTGCTCACTTGTTTTTGACAGTAGGAGAACTCTAAATGCTTACTTAAAAAAAAAAAAAAAAAAATTAATCATTGTAGCACAGTATGAGATTTATAATGAACCCTTTCAGTTAAGATTGTGTTAATAATGAAATTTAATGTAGGAATATTTTTGAGTAATTGCGAGGCAGATAATAAATCCTACAGATATGTTAGGATTTATTCATTATTATGATACACACATATACACGCGCACACACACACATGTATCCTAAAGTCAGGTAGTGATCAGGCAAAGTTTCCTTTAAATACCAAACATGGCATGGTTAAAGCCTAAAACATTAAACTTATAGTTCTTCCTTCTGTCCTTTTATGTACTTCGGTAAGACCAGACGTTTCCAAATTAGGGTTGTGATCCAACATTGGGTGATAAGAGAAACTCGCAATCTCTTCTTTTGATAAATTTGTTTATTTTAGCAAAATAATATTAGAAGTACTGTAGGTGTGTTTTGTGTAACTTTATCTGAACATGTTCCTGGGAATCACAATCAGACCAGCCACATTTAAAATAGGGGACATGCAACTTGGGACTGTTTTTTTTTTTTAACTATTATTATTTTTACTATGCATAATACATTTTACCATACTTGTAATATAATAATACCTCTATATACCTTAGTACATAGTACCTCCTGTACTATGGTATATAGAACCATGATATTTTTGACAGTATACCATGGTATTTATTAGCTGGTATAGTACTTGTACCAGACTGTGGTACATGCCGCTAACATTCTACATACTTTAGTACAAACATACATGTACTAGAGTATGGTACGTGATTTTACCATGTACAGTAGTATGATACTATGCAGCACATAAGATACATACAGAATATGTTGTACACATTTATGTTTTATAATAATTATACTTATACAGTGTGTTAGCATGTAACATAATTAAATACAGTAGTGTATTTTAAAATTCTTAATATTACATACAATAATATGAAACAGTCAGTATTATTCTATACCAGTAGTATGTACTAACTGTTTGATATGGTACAGTAAGTACAAACATACCATATTAGATATGTTTTCACCTTTAATAGCCACTGTGGAATTCCAAAGTAGGGTTGTACATACCATAGTACTACATTACCATGGTACCCACCGATGTGCTGTCGGTAGTCTGTAAAGTCTTTTGGAGCCTACAGTGGTAATGTCTGAGGTACCATGGTAAATGCTGTGGTATATTATGGTCTGTACTGAAGATTACCATAGTAAACTATAGTACATACCATAGGTATATTTCTTATGGGTAGCCTGACACACTGCACTAATGTGGTTAAGCAAAAAATTTTTTCAGATATCCACATCCATACTGTAGACCGCCATGAAACAAATTAGCATTGTGTTTCAGATGGTATACACTTGTTTATCGTTCTGGATCGTTAAGTACTAAGATGAACACGTTTTACAGAATTCTCTAACAGAATATTAAAAACCTCTATCCTTTGAATTCCCTGAAAGGTTGATTTTTGATTGGGAAACTTGATGGACAGGAATGATTTGGCTCTGATGTACCATCCAGTGATGGAAATACATAACTTAAATTACATTTTTATCTCATTATACGTCTGAGCAGTTGAGACTTAAGGGCCTTGCTCAAGGGCCCAACAGTGGCAACTTGGTGGTGGTGGGATTTGAACCTAAGACCTTCCGATGCTGATGTCGATTATTTTCTTCTAAAAACTCAACACTACTCACTAGACTGCTAAATCAGCACAAGACCTAATACGTTTTTAAAAGGGAGTTGTCTAGATTTGGGGATTGGGGAAGATTGGCCAAAGAGTGAACACGAAATAATACCCGTTCATACATGAATAAAATGGCTATTTGGAAAACACTGTCTTTTTTACACCAAAATTTCAAATATAGAAGTTGGAAAGTAGCTTCTCCCTAGGTATAAAATGCAAAATACTCATATAACAGCTCTCTTAGAAGATATGTAAATGTGTGCCCTGATCTTATCAGCTGTAAACAAATCATCAGGATGATCTCAGTGCAAAACAGCCACACTGGCCTGCCCTCAGTAGCAGTGTCTTCTGCCCCCTGGTGTCAGTAAAAAGATATGACATACAGTATTCATCAAAGGATGGACGAGCGCTTTCTGTAAAGTGCACCGTGTCTGTAAACACAGGCCAAGCTGCTGCGTCAGCTGTGGAGTAGCACATCTGCTAAAAGCAGGAATTATATTTATCTGACACTGGTCTGGTCTGGTGCTTGACGCACAAGAATGTTGTTACAGTGAAAAAAAAAAATGGTATTCTGGATTTGGACGTGTAAAATTAAAATGGTAGGAAGTCATTGATTTATTACAAAGATTGTTGATTATTACACTGTTTATAGTCACTGTAAGCAGGAAGTGTACGGTAGCAGTTGTAGTTAAAATCTGCAGTGTTACATCAATAGCGTGTGGAATGCGAATAAGGGTGGATAAATGAAGAGCTACAATTTCGGGACTTGTTGCAAGCAGCAGCAGCAAGACGGCACTGCATAACGTATGTTTGCTCTGCTTTGTAAAAAAAAAAACGTCGTCGCTGCTCTGGTAAACATGCTCCAAGAGCCCAGACGAGCGTTGTGTGCTGTAGGTGCAGCGAGCAGCAGATGGATCAGGGTGTTCATTCTGCTGTCTGTGCCTTGAAATAAGTTCTCTTTGTTCCCTGATGTAATGAACACATGATCTCTGGCCAGCGAAATCGATTGTGACAGGCCCATCTCCACTGCTACAGAGGCTGAGCCGTGACTCAGTGGAAGCGCTCGCTGCTCTGCCCGTGTCATTAGAGAGCGAGATGAGGAAATATGTCTTAATTGTGATTGTGTGTTTGTGCTCCGGGAACTTAGATAGATGGGTTTGTGTGGTTCCGTCTGCAAGAGTGTCAGAGAAGGGTTCCGACCTAGAACCTGTAACAAAGGAATAATAATAATAATTAAAAAAAGAGAAAGATCTTTTCAGAGATCTTGAGAGAGGAATGTATTATTATAATTTAGTTATTTATCATGAGTGTATAAAATGTATAAAAAGGGACACATGACTGTTGAATAGACCTAAATGTGTCTACATTAGAGTAGAAATTCTGCATCAGGTTCAAGATTACAGTTCAAAAAATTTAATGTTATGCACTTTTCCACTTCCACCATCATACCGTATATATACTGTATATATATATATATATAAATACGTAGGATGTTTAAAACCAGTGCCAGTGAATCGTTTTTCAGTCCAAAGTTGAGCTTTGCCCGGCATTTGTGCGTCTCTGCGGACTCCTCTTATTGCTGTTAATCTGCAGTAAACTCCATTTGCCTGCTACTAAGTGATCCTAATTGCCCTCAGCTCTGCATTTATGTCGCTAAAGAGCGCCCTAGAGGGGGTCCATCGAAAAACAATAAGCAGCATCTCTTTGTTTTATAGACAAACACTATTACATCACTGGCCAAAATGTGACCGTATCGATTGAGAAAATATTTCCCAAAGCAGGCAGGCTGAGTTTGTCATACCAGCACTGGATATGTGTGGGTGTGTGTGTGTGTTTTCCTGATGAATAACCACACATTATTTTAGGAGCACACACAGACATACCACAAGGCACTGACCGCCGCTGTGGCCTTTTACTGCTGACATGTTTATATATCACTTAATTACAAGCAGGAAATTACACACAGGGCTTTCTGTGCAGGTCTGGCAAGCCTAGAAACAAAACAAAGGATTTTCAGTACATATTTCCACATTTTTAACTGTATGGATATCGATCAAATATTTTGGATGCATGTGTATGCGTATCCTGCAGTCACACCCGTGATGGTGTTTTTAGGCTCGAGCTTCGTATCCGTTAAAGCTCAGAGTATTTTAGACATGATTTGTTTCGCTGTTTTTTTAATAAACATCCTGTATATACTGTAGGGCTCAGGATTGTGCAGTATAGCATGACGTAACTTTATTTTTTAGCACAAAATAGGCAATATGTTTAACTGAATTTTAGTTCATTTTAACCAACTACCCAAATATGACTGAGCAATAAAAAATAAAATGGGTCACACAGTCATAGAAATAGCACAGATACACATGATCACATGATTTTATGGTTGTTTTTGGTTGCTTGTATGACCATAAAATAATAATAATAATAGTAATGTCATTTTTGAGAGTTCTACATTTTTGCGATGTCATTTCCATACCCTGGTACTGGGAAAATGTAGACGTTATAAAAGTAATGATAACTTTTGTTCTATCTGACATATCCGAAAACACAAATACAGTGAATAAGTCTGAAATCTTGAACTCTCCTCGTTAACAAACGGATATGTGCCGCTTGAGTTTTAAGGAAACTTGAACAGTCATTAAGAGAACTGAACATAAGGAGAAATTTGTTTATGACAAAAGAGGCTAAACTACCGTTTTATTGTCTAACACTTTTCCAGATGATTCGGATTTTAGCTGAGGAGACTTAAATGTCCAGTTGTGTTATTGAAACTTGACTAGAGGAACTGTCTATCTCCAAAATGCACAGGTCTTGAACAAAAATTCCTAGTTGTACCGCTGATAAACTGAAAACTAATTTATCCAGAAAATGACATTATGATCGATTTAAGTAAAAAAAAAAAGGAGCATTAAGTTTGACCTTGGTCACATGACCCAGTTGACCTCCGAGTTTTTTACGTACGTCGGCCTGCTAATCAGGGACAATCTGATCATTTTGATTTATACATACTTACCCTAATTTTCTTTTGATACTCTAAAGCTGCTTTGCGACTATGACCACTGTAAAAAGCGCTATACAAATAAACTTGAATTGAATTGATCTGTAATGGTCTCTTTGACTGCCTTTTGTTTCATATCCTTACATGCCTTATTATTTATTTCCTGTTTTTAGCCCTCATCTAGTAGTACACAAAGCGGAGACGCAGATGTTGCAAAGCATGGGAAATCTGCCCTTTTCCAGTTGGCCGAGGTAAAAACATAGAATACAGTCACACAGTGACGATCAGCCGTATGCGCCGACTCTGCTTCAGCTTGCACGTATGATGAATGATCTGTATTTATTTGCGCAGATTTCCTCCTGTCCACCTGAGCTCATCGAAGGGTGTAAAAATTCAGAGTGTCTAAGCGCAGCAGCCCCCCAGACAGAGGTGAGAAACTCCCAAAATCTAATCTTGTACATTATCATGAAGAAGTGAGGAATTGCTCTCTTTTAATTAAACTACCCACACATGACTAATTAAAAACGCAGCGTGTGAGATTGCTAAGTCGAAGAATCTTTACACAGTCATAAAAATCGCTAGTTAATTGTGAACTGCTGACCTTTAATTAGTTTTTTTTTTTTTTTAGTATTCCTCACTATCTGGTACACATCTTGTTAATTAAATGAATGTTCATGAGGAGTAGACAAAACAATAGTATGTCATGCTACAATAACAGTACCAAATGCCAGTTAGGGAAATGTCCTGCACTTCTATCTTGAAAACATTCACACTGCTTAAACTAAAGTGGCCCCAGGTGTGATCCTTGAGTCATGTATATGAATATTGCTTTTAAATAACTAAACTTCACACATTAAAAGCCCACATGGAAGAAAAGCATAGTTGCCACGTTTCTAAAATCCTGTCATAATTTCTCATTGCCGTCTTCTTCTTCTTAAATTTTTAGGTATGTGGCCTTTCTCAGCCCAACTCGCCAGATTTACCCAGCAGCTGCATGCGCTCTCCTCTCTTCCAGCTGGCTGAGGTGAGTCTACAGTAGGGTCAAAAACGCTAATCAGATAAGTTAATTTACCTAATTAGTGGATAGCACATTGTCGCCTCACACCTTCAGGGTGCAGGTTCAATTCCCGCCTCTGTGTGCATGGAGTTTGCTTGTTCTTGTGCTGTATGGGTTTCCTCCGAGTACTCTGGTGTCCTCCTACAGTCCAAAAACATGCAGATTAAGCTGATTGGCGTTCCCAAATTGCCCGTAGTGTGTGAATGAGTGTGTCTATGTGTGTGAGCGTACCCTGCCTTGTGCCCCAAGTCCCAAGATCCTGTATACAGGATTAATCGATATAGACGATGAGTGAGTGAGTGAACTCGGCCCCTGTCCAAAGTTTATACTTTAGTTTGATAAATTTCTCCAACATTTCCTCATTCTGTACATCACATGATTCGATTTAAAATAATGTGAAAGTGATTCTCGTTCAGTGATGCATTGATGCAATTTTGAATGTTGATCTGTTGATACATGGTGCGATGCTCTTTCATGATGCTAGGTGGCAGCAGAGAGCCACGGCTTACAGTCAGCCATGTCATCTTGCGTGTAAACAACTGTACTGTACAGAATTTTTTGCATATTTACATGCACCTTGATATTGCATTAATAATAGGAATAATAGCCCAATCTGAATAAATCCGCATCATGTTAAACACCTTAGTCGGACCATTGTGACTCAATCATGTGCTCGATCTGAATTAAAATTTCAGTTATAATTCCATTTAATAAGTAAGTATTCACCGTGTAAACACTTGATATAATGATTTGTCAATGTCCCTCTTTACTCACATCCACTCTGAGGAAGAGACACAGATCGGCTCATACTGTGTTTCACGTGCAGTAAAGCATCTGACCAATCATAGTAGATTCTACGGCTGTGCATGTAATCAGTTTCATTTACAATTTTGGATCCCGATGTTTATGAAAACAAAATAATTGAGTTTAAAAATTATTGTGCTGCATTTCTTTTTCACAGTGATGTTCTAATTTTGTGTGAGAAATCAATCACATCATTTTACTTTACAGCAATGCGCGTTCATCCCCTTACTAAACTCGCTCTCATATCCAGGCTGACATTTATCTCCACTGTCAAAAACACCTGTTTCGTTTGGTTGTTTTATATATAACGTTACATGATGTTTCCAACGTCAGTGAGTTATAGTGCATAATAATACACATCCATGTTTTTTCTTGTATGTTCCATACTTTGTCAGCAGAGGGCGCAAGCATCTTTGATTTCATAGATTTGAGACCTACACTCATAGTGAGCTGATCCGCTCTGCACTTGAAAGCTTGCCTTTGTTCACAGAGTGGTCAACTGTTCAGCCCACTTGTCGTCCCTTCACTCAAAAAGTTTAAATATAGATTATTAACTGGCAGCTGTGTTTAGACTATTGTAGCGTTCTGTTTTAGTTACAGATGTAGAGCCCTTTAATGTAATTTATTTTGAGAATTTCATTTATTTTACCCATATCATACTTTTTAAAAATTATTATTACAAATGGTCAGGGTTTTGAGAAATTATTCACACGACATTACTATATGGCTACACAGCCCCAAGATTTATTCTGCTTAAATGCTCTGAGCATGTAAACGCATAATTATCGGAACAGTAATCTGAATGATTTTGATTCAATTAAAGAATTATTGTCCTGGTAAATAGGGATGGGAATCACCAGGGACCACCCAATATGATATCGTCATGATGTCTAAGTGCTGATTCATTCTGTACTGCGATTCTATAAGTATCATGGTTTTATAAATATCCATGTTGGAACTGGTGTGGGGTTGTTTTTCAGGAAGGTTTGGACTCTTACTTCCAGTAAAAATAACTCTTAATGCTGCAGCATACCAAGACATTTTGGACAATTTCATGCTCCCAACTTTGTGGGAACAGTTGAAACATGGCCCCTTCCTGTTCCAACATTACTGCGCATCAGAGCAGTGGTGTCAAAAGTATTCACATTCATTACTTGAGTAGAAGTATAGATACTAGGGTTTAAAAAGACTTCTTTAGA
>JAQQZT010000009.1:12604644-12619355 GCA_030068275.1 Clarias platycephalus | reverse complement strand
TCGAGCCTGGCCGAGAATCGAACCCGGACCCTGGAGGTGCAAGGCGACAGTGCTAACCACTACACCACCGTGCCGCCCACCAAAAATCAATATTTACAAAAAATATATATACAAATACAAGTTTGTGAGTGTATGTGTGTGTACGCATGCAGTGCAGTGTCCCAAAGTCCGGGTTGTTATTGCGTGTGTCTGTGAGTGTGTGTGGCGGGGAGAGATGGGTCGCTCTCACCGGTATGTGGTGTTCAGTCCGAGAGCACAAAAATGGATCAAGAGGTGTATTGAATGGTTCCAGCAAAGATAAGTCCAGAACGGGAAAACAATTCCCTGGTCACGGCAAACAATCTCTCTCTCTCTCTCTCTCTCTCTCTCATACAATCACATTGCTGTGTTCTCCTCATCTCTCCACCCCGAGGCCTTTTCCGGTTCCTCTTTTATGTTGGATCACCTGACCCGACGTCATCGGGTTTCCCTTGCGCAGCAGCCGCAAGAGCTTAACCCCAGAACCAAACACTGCAATGGGACTAAAACCTTATCGGGTTCATTTCCCAGCACAGGTGAGCTTTATCAGGTATTAATTACTTTCCTGCTGTATAAAAAAAATGACCATTTTATGTGGCTGAGCTACAACAAGACCATTAGGACATAAGGATAGCTTAAGTGGATGTGAAACCCAGCATTTGGAGCACTTGCCTTGTACTAGTGCTTACTTGTCTACTAATTGGCAATACATGTTTGTGAAAAGGTCAATAAATCACTAAAGTCTAAACTGAACATTAACAGCTGGCTTTTCAATTATAAGTGCTTTCAGGCATGAAGTCTGGAAAATAACACCAGCTGTCAATCACAGCTTTCTTGATGTTGAGGCCATGAAAACAATAATGAAAGCTGGAATTGCTGCTATAATAAAGAATATGTACAGTACAAAAGTTAAAAACCTACCTTACCAGTGGTAGGTTGAGCTAGATCCACCTTCAATATATGTAGCTAAGCCCTGCCCACAATTCACATCTTAAGGAAGTCTGAACTCCTCTTAATTAATTACCTGAGACCAAATTACTTTAGACCTACTTCAATCACACTGCAATCAACACTACCAAACAGCAAAAACTAGATATACAGTAAGAACCAATCGTGTTGCAAAAACAGTACAAAAGTTCAAAAACCTACCTTACCAGTGGAGAAGAATCCAATGTAGAAAACTTTAATGCATACTTATACCTATTTAAGCATACACCTATTTTTCTGTCATAGTTATTACTCATTATATGAATATTAAGTATATCTTTAAAAATTGGACATTTCAAGCTGATTTCATCTAATAATTAATTGATTGTGATGTAATTGTAAACCATGAGGTCTTACACTTGGAAGCCATTTTGTAAATACAGTAGTTTTTAAAAAATTGTCATTGGTGTTACAGTTATTAGTGTTACCAGGAAAAAAGGTGACACCAGTTATTAAATGTATTTTACAGATGCATTAAGCTATATTTTTGTAAATTCAAAGTTTAAAAATAGGTTATTGCTATTTAAGGAGTTCTATGTGTGAAAAAAGAAATTCCACCTTTTCTGTAGAATGACTCCATCTAGTAGTGGCACAGATGTAAACACAGATTCCAAGGAGGAACCATTAAACTCTGGCTCGAGTTTTACGTCGGAAATATTTTCTCGTAGTACTGGACGTATATGGACGCGGCAGGTAGATTTTGGTTGCGTTTAGCTGCAAATGGGACACGTCGGGTTTTATGAGGATTTAATATGACATGCGATGTCATGGAGCTAAGTCATTCTTCAGAGCTGTTTAATTAGACTTTTACATATGTATATAAATACCTCATCATGCCAGCTAAGCTAATCGCTATGTTTTGATAACGGTAAACATTCAGTAGCGTGGAATGCTGTCATAAACACCAAATTGTTTTACATTAATATTAATTTTACTGTCAGACTTTTACCGTAGGATATCACAGTGTATTGTGCGGACACTAGCCTGTGTGTCTGCAGCATGTTTAAGCATTGCTTGTGCTTGCAGTGTGTAAAGACAGCTGGTTTTATTTAACACATTAGTGCACAGATTCTCACCCCTGGTTTAACACCACGTTAGTGTTGTTTCTGCTCACATAGCTTACACCTTATTCAACTACTGATTCAACTAATTAGCAGGTGTGTTAGAGCAGGAAAAACACCCAGATGTGCAGGATTGGGGTGCTCCTGGACCAGTGTTGAAATGATGACAGTGTACAGGATGGTAACCTTTTTCCTCAGAGTGATTTTGTTCTCTGTATCAGATCAGCACCTTCAGCTATGTCGATGTTATCACATGGATTTAAAAGCAGCAAGCAAGACTTCACATTTGGGCCATGGAAAGTCACCTCAGCAAAAACCCATATTATGAAATCTAAAGATATCGAGCGGTGAGTTTTTTGTATTTTTTTTTATTATTATAATTTTTTTAATATATGCATGCACAACGACTCGGGTTATCTATATTTGATGATTTTAGTCATGTAAGTGTGACAAATATGCCCCCAAAAATGCATGAAGGGTGCAAATACTTTTTCATAGGTGTGTGTGTGTGTTTACAAAAACTTTCATAGCTTATATATGTGTATACAGAAGTGTACACATGCTTCGGAAAAATAAAAACTTGTATAAATATCTTAATACTAAATTTATAATTTGTTGCTATACATTATTATATATTGATATATGATAACATGATAATAATATGATATTATTCATATAATATACAGTTCATCATACTATTTTTCTTTCCTGAAGTGTGTATGCCTTTTTTGGCTGACTCATATACACACATACACACACACTAGCCCCTTCCTGATTTTTTTATTATTTTTTTGCATATTTGTCACACTTCCGTGACTAAGATCATCAAACTATTTTTCATATTACACAGAGATAACCCCCGATAAATAGAAAATGCAGTTTTTAAATGATGTGATGATTTAGGATTATTTAGGGGGAAAAAACCTATCCAAACCTAACAGGCCTTATGTGAACAAAGTAATTGCCCACCCCCCTAAATCATAAATGAACTGTGAATCACCACTATTTCTGGAAAGCTGAGTATAGTTTCACTTGCTAAACCCAAGCCTGATTACTGCCAGACCTGTGGTCTCAAGAAATTACTTAAATAGGACCTATCTGACAAAGTAAAGCACGCTAAAAGATCTTTAAATAAAAAAATTTAAAAAAGCAACACAATTTAATAAAACACATGAACCTTCTCAGGAGGGTCTAGCCTACCAAACTTACTCAAAGAGAACAACAACATTTCATCCATGAGTTAATTAAAGAAACCAGAACAACATCTAAAGAACTGTGGCCCTCACTTGCCTCAGTTAAGTTCAGTGTTCATGACTGAACAGTAAGAAAGAGACTGGGCCTCAAAAAGTTCTAGTGGCGAAAGCCACTGCTGACCAGAAAGAACACAAAGGCTTGTCTCACAAAAAATATCTTGATTATCCCCAAGACTTAGCAAAATATTCTGTGGACTGATGAGACACAAGTTAAACATTTTGGAAGGTGTGTATCCTGTTACATCTGGTGTAAAACTAACACAGTGTTTCCTAAAAATAACAACATACTGTACCAACAGTCAAATCTTCACCTTCATAGTATGATGGTCTGGGCCTGGATGACTTGCTTGATAGTGCTCTACCAGAAAACCCTGAAGGAGAATGACTGGCCATCAGTACGTGACCTCGATCTCTCAATATCTCACATCTTAATGGCTAAAAAAAATAATAAATAAAACGTTTTTTGATTTACCTAGTCAAAATCCAGACTTAAATCCGATTGAGATGTTGTGGCATGACTTCCACAAGCTGTTTGCTTAAAACAATTCTACAAAGAAGAATGGGACAGTTATCACAAGCTCTTGGCAGTTATCACAAGCTCTTGATTGTAGTTGTTGCCACCAAGGGTGGCACAACCAGTTATTAGGTTTCGGGGGCAGGTTTGGACAGCTTTTTTCTCTGGTTAATTTTTTTAAATAAAATTTAGTTTGATGATCTGAATGATTTAAATGTGTGATGACAAATATGCCAAAATCAGGAAGGGAAAAATACTTTTTCTTGGCACTGTAGAATCTATTACACCCTTGAACTGATTTACGTTTGTGCTGATCATGCTTCTGCTGATTTCCTGCAAAGGTTAGCGGAGGAGATGCACATGCCGTCTCTCCCAGAGATGCTTTTTGGAGACAATGTGCTGCGCATTCAGCATAACGAAGGCTTCGGCATCGAGTTCAACGCTATTGACGCCCTCAGGCGTGTCAACAATTTGCGAGACTCTGTGCAAGTCGCATGTGCCCAGGAGTGGCAGGAAAGCAGGTGAGACTTACCAAGTGAAACACAAAACACTAACAAGTTATTTAAACTCATTGAATATGCAACTTCTTAATGTGTTTTGCTGCAGAGCCGATTCTGAGCACAAGGATGTAGTGAAGCGTTATGACTGGACGTACACAACAGATTACAAAGGCACATTGCTTGGTGAAGACCTGCAGATAACGGTAATTTGGCACAATAGCGTCATTATCATGTTCTTTTCAATAAAGTTTTTAAAAAGTTTATCTATCAGTTCTAAAAGATGTGTGTATGATGCTCAGGTGTCTCCTACATCAGACCGGATAGACCTGGAGAAACTTAAGGCTCGGGAGCAGATCATGTTCTTTGATGACGTGTTGCTGTTTGAGGACGAGCTTCATGATCATGGTGTATCGATGATCAGTGTGAAAATTGTAAGTCATGACCATTTCATTCGCATTATTTAAGAATGTGTTGGTAGTTACTAACTCAGTGCTGCGTGCACGCATGTGTGTTTTAGAGAGTGATGCCGACTAGTTTCTTTGTGCTGCTGCGCTTCTTCCTGAGAGTGGATGGAGTTTTGATTCGGATCAACGACACACGGCTCTATCATGAGGCAAGCAAAGATTGTTTTTCCATCTACATGCTCTGATTAAAACATACAGTCACATTACCTTTTACAGAAAGAATGCCATAGCAGGACAGGTTCTGTGCCTAAAAATGTTTTTGATGCACCTTTTTTCATTCGAATGTAAACTGAGATTTCTCAATTTTAACAAACTAACAAATTATATACAGATGAAATTATTTCAGTCGAGCAAAATTCTTCTTTTCTTAGATCATGCCTATGTTTGATTTTCTTGCCATAAAATAAAAACTGAAAAACAAACAAGTATTTAAATCTGTTATCAAGCACAGACAAAACTTAGTTATAAATGTGAATCTAGAAAACTTTATAACTTCTAAGTGATAATCTCTTACTACACTAATGCACTTATTTAAACGAACCAGTGCTTGGAGACCATCAAAGCAATAATTAGACTGCAACTCGGTCTGAAATTCTGGCCTCTCAGGAACTCCTTTAATGGCCCAAACATGTGAAAATGTCTTCGTGCGAGGGCGGGACTGTACCGGAGATGTGGAAATAAATTCTAGCCGGGGTTTCTGTAATGTAGAATTGCTGTTCATGTACAGTTCCCACAGAGGTACATCTCTCCCACAAGTTGGTGACAAGTTATCCATTGATTTATGAGGATCAGACATTCTACTCGCTAAATGTACAAGGGAATGATTGCAGTGGTCTCTGAGCCACCATGGCTGGGATCGTCATTCACGGGCATTCAACTTTCTTTAAAACGTTTGCACAGTTCAGACATTTTACTGAGGCTAAAAGTCTCTGACTATATTGTGCTTCTGTAAATGTCAATTTGTTTTACGCCTTCATTCACAAGCAATTTCATCACAAGTCCCGGTTTGAATTGAACACCCATCATAGAATTAATAAGCATGTTTTCTCCCTGAACATATATTTCATATGCAGGACATTGCATGATTAAATATTAATATTACTTATGTTTCTAGATGCAATGTAAAATGTGTATGTAACTAAGATTTAAAATGCATCTCGCATAAGTGTTTATTTTCAGCTTTTGTTTATGCCTTCTCAGCCCTGAAATTAGCTCTGCTCCATCCTGTTCAAAGGCCGTTCAAGGCACTCATACTGCCTAGCATGATTCCTAGTCAGGAACTTATGATGGTCTGCTTAACCCAGAATTTAGCATGTAATTTTAAATTACCATGGCTACTTACAGCATCAGTAATAAACAAAGCAATATCTCTTACTTTAAAAGAGTTATGCTGCAAATCCAAGTATGTGCTTCAGGTTATTTCAGGTAATACAGATGCTCGTTTATTGTGTCTGCATGTAAGAACACTGAAGAGGTCAACACTCATCACAGTTGATTTTTGCCAGTGATATTCAATACAGACCGTAAATACAGAATGTATTTTTAACCTCACATTGTGCCTCGAATGCAAAAAGGACATAATTAAGTTCAGACTGTCCACTTCAGTTTTTTTTTTTTTTTTTTTAAGTTTAGAGGACTTTTTGTTTAAGATGAATCAGTGTCTGCAATAGAAACAGTAAAGATTGCTATGCATAAATTATCAAATACTCTATGTTGACCTGCAGGCTGGGAAAAACTACATGTTGCGGGAGTTCAGCTCACGAGAAAGCAAAGTGTCAGCTCTAAAGGTGAGATACGCACTACCAGCCCAAACTGCTGAACTGACGTGACAAGCCAGAAATGTTACTAACTTCAAAATCAATGCAAAATTACTGTCCAGTTTTAAAAATGCATATACAGTACAGTATACTGGGCAAATTGATGGAAACTCCTGCTCATTCATGCAGTTAGACAATCAGCCAAACGTGTAGGAACAGCACAATGCATAAATCAAGTAGAGACAGGTCAAGAACTTCACACCAAACATCAGAATTTGTCAGGATTTCCAAAAATTATTTGCAGCAGTCTCTGGAGTTTACTCAGAATGCTCCTATAATGAGGCCTTCCGTAACAGAAAATGCCTTGATGAAAGGGATGAGAGCGGTCGATGGCCAGACTGGTTTGAGCTGACAGGAAGACTTTGGCAAATCAAATAATTTCTCATTACAACCATGGTGAACAAAAGAGCATCTTGGAACAGCAGACAGCTGTTCTCTGATGACTTGTGACTGCAGTCGCTTACTACTTCAGGACTAGAATTCCCACAAAAAGGTTTGTACCTGAGCCAATAATGAAAGTGGACCCCATATTAATTTAAACACCTCTCCTGGTATACATAACTTCCAGCCTCCTAACGCTCAGTAAGACTGCAAATCAATCCCTGCCATCCGATATCACCCAAATGTGGATGGGTTCCCTGCTGAGTCTGGTTCCTCTCACTGTTGATCATTTTGATTTATTTGATATTTCCTCACACATTTCAAACTCACTCATTGTTTATACCGCTTTATCCTGTATTCACGGTTTGAGCCTATATTGTACACAGGGTGATTAAAACTTGACAACTGAATTAATCCTGAATTAATTTTTGGAAATCCTGGCAAATTCTGATGTTTGGTGTGACCAAGGTAAACTGTTAACTGGTCTTCAGCTATCCAAACTCTACAGACTGCTCAGAGATTTCAGAAATACTTAGACCCAATCCATTTGACATAAACCACCATGACACTGCCAAAGTCACAAATATCATGTTTACTCATTGTAGAGTTTAATGTTAACATTGAGACAATGTGTTGTGCTGCTGCTACATGTTTGCTTGATTGGATATTTACATGAATGGGTAAGGGAACTAATGTTATAGTGGCCGATGTTTCAGGGACTATGCAAACCTTGAGGATTAATACCCACATTATTATTTATTCCGTTTCCTTGTTGTTTGTCTTCATGCCGCTTTCTTTTCTCTCTGCAGCATGTTCCTCCTGCCTTTTACACAGACCCTAATGAGATTGTTCAGCATTTACCACTAACACTCACAGAGTGTGAGAAACTCGAGTTCCCAGAGTCACAGCCACCAACCGGATCTCCACAGTGATGCACAGACTACATGTCAAAACTCAGAGTGCTGATCTAGGATCAGTCTGTTGCCTCTTACTGCACACAGCTATATACATGCAATGATCACTGAACCCATATCAGCATTCAGACATGGAGGAATTTGATGCCTGTGAACCCTGAAATGGAGCTGTAACAAGCTGCAGGGAGGTATGTTCCTAGAATGCAGGTCCATCAGCTCCCAGCTCTCTCTAAAGACTTTTCTAATGAATAAAACACTCACTGTCATCCTCGAGTCAGAGTCTCTGTTACTGGCTCATTAAATCTGTTTGAGATGTATTCACACAGTGTAACCAAAATGGTTAGTTTTTTGTTTTTTTAAGAATCGAGGTAGTTTCTGTGATCATTTTGAGGGGTGCTGGGAAATAAGAATTGCAGAATGATTTATTAAAAGTATGTGTTCGTAATTGTCACTCTTCTGTGTGTTGTGTTTATTTAAAAGAAATAGCTAGATAAAGGTTAAGGTTGTAATGTAAATGTAAAGTTGAAAAAAGTTGGGTGCCAGTCCATCTCAGGGCACACAACCACACACCCAGGGGAATTTGAAAATGCCAATTAGCCATGCCAACAAGCACTGGGAGAACATGTAAACTCCACAAACACACACACACACAGCCCTGAAGGCACAAGACAACTGTGCTAACCACTACACCAACATGTTGCCTAAATTAGCTCACAATATTTCTCTTGATATGGTTTTCTAGAAGATATTGTTTGTTCAGTGAGAAAAAGAAATGTGTTATGACACACAGAACATATTAGTATGAAATCGTTTGTGTAAGTTGGAGGGAAAATGAAGCAAGAAAAAATAAAGCATGTACAAGTAATATGTCCTCAGTTTTGCAGTTAATAAAACCCAGACAAAAGACGTTTAATGCCGTGTGTTCCATTAATATGAATTCAATTCACTTTGCCAGTAGTAAGAACCATGAAAAGAAATTTCGGAGAACACTCAAAATTTCTGTTTTGAACTTGATAAAAGCTTAGTACCAATAAACAGTATGAAAAATAGTACAGTACATTCACAGATATATACACTGGGTTACTAGGTTACTAACTATGTGCCATCAGTCAAACACAGTTAGGGAGGGCTTTTTTGGGGGGGCGGGGGGCGGGCAGCTTACAAGTACAGTATATGGACTAATTTTAACTTGCAGAGGACTTCCTTTACAAACACCATGTGCTTCTTTAATATTTATTCAGTATACTCAGGTTGCTGGCCAGCATAGCTACCTGATATTTTTACAGTATATCTTACCTACGCAATATTCCCAAAAGTATATAAACCTGACCATCACGGCCAGCAGTCTTTTTTAAGCTGGTACAACATACCTGTGCACAAAATAAAGCCTCATGAACACCTGGTTTGCAAAGGATGGAATGGAAGCACTCGAGTGTTCTGTACACAATGGGGTTGAGTCCTGACCTCAACCCCATTGGGACGAACTGGAACGCTGACTTCACCCAGACCTCCTCACCAGACATCAGTGCCAGACCTTGTTCATGCTCTTGACCATAAATCCTCACAAACTGTAATGGAAGCCTTCCTATAATAGTAGAGGATATTATAACAGAAAAGGGGACTTAACCTGGAATTGGATATTCAGGAAGCATACGCCCAACGTTTCACCATCTACAGTAGTGTATATATTTTGGTCCGTCCGCAACTCTCCATCCCATTTCGACACTCGATTGGCATTCACACACTGCGGGCAATTTGGGAAGACCAATTAGCCTAGCCTGCATGTCTTTGGACTGTGGAAGGAAACCCACCAAACACGGGGAGAACATGCAAATTCCGTGCACACAGACCCAAGGTGGGAATCGAACCCTCGGCCCTGGAGGTGCAAAGCGCCAGTGCTAACCACTACACCACGTATTTATATGGATGTACTGCATTTTGTGGTGAAACACTAAACTGTAAGTATTATTCTACAAGTAGTATTAGTTGCCCAATAGAAAGTAAGACGCACGCGCACACACGCGCGCGCAGGAGTGATTATTTGTGTCTGGATTTGCTCTGTTTGTCATTTAAGTGTTTGATCAGCACTATCACAGTCATGAGCAGTGATGGGAAAGTTACTCAAAAAAAGTAAACAGATTACTAATTACGTTAATGTCAAGTTACTTTAAAAACATCTGTCACGGCGCGCGCGCCTGTGATGAGCGTGCGCCTCAACCTGTTGTCGCTCCTCCCTCACTCCGTAGGCTCCCTACGTAGGCGTCCCCCGTAATTAATTTTAATGGAATTTGGGCTTTCTCCGCGTTACAAATCCTCCCTTTTCTCCCTCCTTTAACCCTTCTCCTTCCAAGTTTTTCCCCCTAAATACAATATATTTTTCCGTAAGACCTCACCGTGTCTGTGGTGCCACCCGTGAACCCTTTACAACACTAAATGTAAAACTACAAAACTCTCCGACGACTGATTACAGCGCATGCTCGTTAACTGATGCTGCCGCGCAAAAAGTGATTTTTAATGCATTTTGATCATTTTTTTTTTTTTTACTGATAAACACTACATTTGTAACGCTAGTAACGTAATGTTATTTACATTGGTAACTGTAATTAAATTACATGCATTTAAAATGTAACGCGTTACATTACTGCGTTATCAGAAAAAGTCAATAGATTACAGTAACGCGTTATACCCAACTCTGGTTATGAGGAATCGTTACCATCACGATGAATTAAACTGAACAGTGCTTTACAACAGTAACTGTTTGTTCAGACCACACGGTGGAACTTCAGTGAATACGTGTTTCTAGTCGGAAGCTTAACGGTGTAACACGCGACTTTCACGTGGGTCGCGGTGCTGCGTGATTCTTACTGCACCGCTTAACCTCATCTGCTTCAGTGACATCGTTATCAGAAGGTAGATTTTAATTCACTTTAAGCCTTATGTTTATCTTGCGAGCAGAAATAAGACTTGGTTTTATTAATTAGTCTTAGTTTTATGAGCAGCTCAATCAGTCAGTACTGTAAACCACACAATGTGGGGCATTAACACTATAGTGAAAGAGAATTTTTTTTTTTATTGTTTATTGTAAAACAATTTTGTGTATATATTAAATCCTACCTTGTTCTAAGCGTCTCAGATCTTACTGTTTCTCTCTTTGCTGCATGACCCATCTCCTCATTTTAGATTTTATATAGAATAATATATATTTTGGCTAGTATAATGAATATTATATACAGATCAGCCATAACATCAAGTCCACCTGCCTAATATATAGTAGGTTCTCCTTTTGCCACCATAACAGTGATCCACTGTCTTTCTATCCCAGCCAGTATTAACATTTTCATCAAATTTATAGTAGCTTTTCTATTAGATCAGACTACATGTGCCTTAGCCACCCATGACCCTGTCACCAGTTCACTGTTTATTTTTTTTCTTCATTGGCTCACTTTTGGTATGTCCTGTCCACTGCAGACCAGAAACATCACACAAGACCTGCAGTCATGAAGTTGCTCCGATCCAGTCCACTATGCCATCACAGTTTGAACCTTCTCACTCACTCATTGTCTATACCACTTTATCCTGTATACAGGGTCGCACGGGGCCTGGATCCTATGCCAGTAGACTTAGGGCACAAGGTGGGGTACACCCTGGATGGTCACACATTCACATACGGACACGCTCATTCACACACTACGGACAATATTTGGATTGTGGGAGGAAACCAGAGCTCCTGGCTCCCACCAAACACGAGGAGAACATGCACACAAGGGCGGGAATCGAACCCTGACCTTGGAGGTGCAAGGCAACAGTGCTAACAACCAAGCCACCATGTCAAAGCCATGCCACGTAAATCCTCATGTTGCCAATTTCTTTTCTGCTTCCATCACATCAACTACAGGAAAAAAAAGGATAATTTGCTGCCTACTTTACCATACCCACTTCTAACCGGCATTGTAACACGATATTGAAAATGTAGCTATTGTGAGACAGGACAATGTCAGGACATACCAAAAGTCATCCAAAGAAGGAAAACAGGTGAACTGGCAACAGGGTCATGAGTGGCCAAGGCTCACTGATGCACCTGAGGAAAGAAGGCTTGTCCGTGTAATCCGATCCAGTACTTCTGTAGCTCATATTAAGGAAAAGGTTGATGCTGGTTCCAATAGAAAGCTTTTAGAATCACTGTTTTGGTGGCCCCATTCAATATTTGACAGGTGGTCATAATGTCATGAGACACTAACTGAGATAGTCATCTGTACAGGGATGCCTAAAAAAGGCAGATCAGCAGGAAGCTGTCATGGCAAGAAGAAAAATAAGGAGGAGGAGGAGGACACAGATGTGCCTGCTAAACACAGAAAGACAGACCCCACCAGCCCTGCATCTCCACTGTGCTTCGACTCTCCAGCGAGCCTCTTCCAAAGTCTGATCTCACCCATGACTGTGGACGAGTTCTTCAGCGAGCACTGGGAGAAGAAACCGTTGCTGCTGCAGAGATCAGACCCAGCACTTGTGTCTTACCACCAGTCCCTCTTTCAGCTGTCAGATCTTAAACAGCTGTGTGTCCAGGGTCTGGAGTACGGCAGAGATCTGAACTTCGTGCGCTGCGTAAACGGCAACAAGGAAGTGATGAACAATGCGGGGCGAGTGAAATACAGCCGGCTGCGAAAGGATTTTAATGAGAAGAAAGCTACTATCCAGTTCCACCAGCCACAGCGGTTTAAGGTGGAGCTTTTTAATCCAAGAATAAATTCAAGGTGTTTGGTGTACTATAAGATCAGGCTTTGGAATGTGTGTGTATTTGTGTGTTGCCAGGACGAGTTGTGGCATATACAAGAGCGACTGGAATGTTTCTTCGGGTCGCTGGTCGGATCCAATGTCTACATCACACCGGAGGGGTCTCAGGGCCTGCCGCCTCACTATGACGACGTGGAGGTAGTACTGAAAAGCATGACCTTAGGCTTGTTTGATATTTAGCTTTTCAACTGATCATTTCACAAAAAAAGTGTCAGCAGTCCTACATGTGCGTTCTCACTGAGAGTAAATGAACAGTTCAGAATTTCATGAGTAACGTTAGCTTTAATTTAATTCATCTAAAAGATTTCAGCCTTTGCTTCATTTCTCAGTAAAATGGAAAATCCCTTTAACTAATGCAACAAATATCAAGTATGTATGTCATATATATAGTGCCGTGTAAAAGTATTTGCCCCTTTCTGATTAAAGAAAAAATTTTAAAACCTGCCTGGCCCTGTGTGAAAAAGTAATGGCCCTCTAAAGCTATGCTACCGCTGTGGTAACAACTTCTATCAAGTGTTTGACTTCTGGCAAGAAGTTTCTCGCATCACTGTGGAGGAATTTTGGCCCACTTTTCTATGCAGAATTGTTTTATGAAATTTATCTGAATCATTTATTTGTGACACATATGCACAAAAAAACAGGAAGGGGCCAATACTTGTGAGTGTCCTGTAAATGTGTATCCTGAGTGTTGAGTGCTTTCTTTGCCCCGGTGTAGGTGTTTATTCTGCAGCTGGAAGGTCAGAAGCACTGGCGCCTGTACGAGCCGACCGTCCCGCTGGCCCGCGAGTATAGCACAGAACCTGAGGAGCGCATCGGAAAACCCACTTTTGACATCATACTGAAGGTAATCACGCATTCCGATTGAATTATTTCCGATTAGAGTTTACAGTTTAACTGCATGGACATGGACACTACATTAACAGTGCATTGATACAGTATGCCGAATAATTTAATCAGAATCGATCAACGATGTATTTTTTTTTCCAACTTTGATGTTAGATTAGGTGTCCAGTCTTTTCTGACAATTCCCACTCTCTGCATTATGATTGAGCCTCATCTGTGATTGGTGGAATGCTTTTTCAATTCGTAAAAATGAAGAGCCAATCAGTGCCGCTTCCACAGTCAGAGACCCGTCCGTGTATAGACCAATGGGCAAGAGTTTCCCGATCCAGAATGGGAGCTAAATTTTCCTCACAATAGCTTGGAAAGTCTGTTTTGATTGCAGTATTTAAATTATGTAATTTGATTTAAATTAGGTTGCTATTCTGATTATTCATGGAACATTAGGGTCCATGTAAATGTACCTACTAGTGATGCGCGGGTCGGGTATTTTTCCAACCCGCGGGTCCCGCTTTTATGAAATTATTTGGCCCGTCCCAGCCCGCCCCGCACCACTGTATCTATTTTTACAACCCGCCCCGCACCCGCAAACATTAAATTATGTAAATTCCCGACCTCAATTTCTCCCACACCTCGTCTTCCATCTTCACTTTTATTCCTTTGTTTTTGTTGTGACTGGCAGCGGAATTGCACGCAACATACATGGATTTTTAATTAAATTTTGTTTTTAATGACCCGACCCGCCCCGCAAATAAAGCGACAATTTCTTTACGCGCCCCAACCCGACCCGCGGGTTACGAGACGACCCGCGCATCACTAGTACCTACTGACAGTACACTGAACATGGTGCACTGCTGCCCTCTGCTGATCATGCAGTGAACTGCATCTGTGCTCTGAAGAGAGAATGTTTCACTTCAGGAAATAATTTTCAGTTTCTCTCTAGTTTCCTTTCTTGGTACAGTACTTGCACTGATGGACTAAATTGTATTATCTTTTTTTTTTTTTTTCTTACAAATTATTTTCCACAGATGGACAGCTTTTTTACCATATCTTAAATCTGCTTCGATTGTACATACAGTTGTGTTCAAAATAAGTAGCAGTGTGTTGAAAAAAGTGAGTAAAGCTCCATATCCATATAATAACTTTTAATTTAAATCACATAAATGCATTG
>JAQQZT010000009.1:12589940-12604544 GCA_030068275.1 Clarias platycephalus | reverse complement strand
ACAATAAAAATGCTGTTTCTGAGGCAAAACCAAGAAATGCAGAGGAATTGTGGCGTGTAGTACAAGTGTCACAGATGCATTTATGTGATTTAAGTAAAAGTTATTATATGGATATGGAGCTTTAATCACTTTTTTCATTATTTTGAACACAACTGTATTTTTTGATTATGCATCATGTGTGTGTGTGTGTGTGTGTGTGTGTGTGTGTGTGTGTGTGTGTGTGTAGGCAGGTGATCTGCTGTACCTTCCCAGAGGAACTATTCACCAAGCGGACACACCCACAGGAGTAGAGCACTCTACGCACCTCACTCTCAGCACATATCAAATCATGTATGTGCATACACACCTCCTGACCAAGTATTATTAACTAAATTAGGCGCTAAAGAACCCAGCTTCCTACCTGGGATATGCGAAGAAAGAATTTCACTGTACTGTATATGTGACAAATAAAGGCTTCTGGTTCTTTTTCTATAAACTATAATACTGTGTGTTTCTTTCCCAGGTCATGGGGTGACTTTGTGTTGGACATCTTCCCTGGTTTGATGTTTGACTCCATGAAGAACGACATCGGCTTGCGTCGTGGTTTACCCAGAAATCTCCTTACTGTAAGAACGTTAAATTGTATTTTTAATTTTATTTAGTATTTTTCATTTGTACTGCTTGGATAAAAATGGGAGGGCTGCATCAGGAAGGGCATCAGGCGTAAAACCTGTGCCAAATTGGCAAAAGCACCCGAAAGGAAGTTTACTGCTTAAGATGATCACAATGACGGTCTTGAGCATGCTGCTTCTACACTAATTAGTACTTGAATTTTGTATGCCTTCTTGGTTTCTCATCATTTCCAAATCATGGAAAATTTTATTGTTTTTCATAATAGTCAAATTATTGGCCTGCTTCAAGCAAAGGAATTCCTGGAATTGGGTTAAGAACTGTTCCAATACATTATTAAAACCTGGATTAAAACCAGTAGTGAGCTGCCCAAAGAAAAATCATGAATGATGGTGACTGGAGATCATTTAAACACATGGTTTAATGTTGCATCATAAAAAAGATTGACAGTAGAAATCACAGCTAAGTTTACTAGGGAAAGGAAGAGAATTTACACACACAACATGCCAAGAACTCTCAGGATTTGGACTACATAGCTGTGTGACCATAAGAAAACTACTCTTTAATCAGAGAAAAGGCTTTGGTTTGGTAGGGAGCATAAAAATTGGACTATGGAGCAATTGAAAAAAGGTCATGAACAGGGAACATCTGAATTCCAGAATGAGATGAAGGGATGGACAGTCATGTATAGTGGCCACTGTACAAGTCTCTAGAAGCAGTGTTATGATCTGGGGTTGCTTCAGTTGGTCTGAACTTAGCAGATTTATGTGGCAATAAAATTAAGCCAGTTGACGGCTTGAATCTTTTCTTCCTCAATGTCATGGATATAATAATAAAATGTTGTGATGTTGCATGAAGTTGATGAAACAAGCCATGTCAGGAGTGATCCAACAAAATATTAGCATGTGCAACGTTTTTTGTTGGTGGTGGTGGTTTCTTGCTCTTGGAAGGTCCTAAGGAAGTTTGTGCTTTCTGATTTCTCTGTAAAATACAAGTCTGCCTTTTCATTATCTTTGAGAGAAAAGAAAAGAGAGGCTGGTGAGGGAACAAATGTGTTATAGGCACTATAATATAAGTGATAACAGGAACTAGCTTGATTCTTGGAAATTTGTCTACATTTAATGTAACTACAACAGGGTAAGCAGCATGATGTGCCTTTCTTAAAACATTCTTGGCAAATTGCTGAAAAACATTTCAGGATCCATCGCTATTGAAAAATAATAACTTGAGGCTCTGCACTTTAATGTCACACATCTGCTGTATCTGTGTTATCACATGACAAGTTGCTAGCACTGTTACACATGTGGAAAGTAACATGTTAAAGAATTTACCATGTGTGATCCATGTTAACCTTTGCAGTCTGAAAAACTAGTGTAAATTTCCAGGTTTATTAGTGTAGCGTCATCTTGTTAAATAATCCTGTTTTAACACTGACCTCATCGTTTCCCCTGTTTGATGTGTGTGTCAGTCTGCACACATGGGTTCTGAGGTAAAGAAGCAGGTGTGTACGATGCTGAGGAGTCTAGCCGATCAACTGGAGCAGGACAAACAGGATCTGCGTTCCTCCGAAATGAAAAAAGACTTCATCTCCAACAGACTCCCACCTTACCACCTGCAGGAAAAAGATCTCGCTCCAGGTGTGTGTGCGCAGTTTATATGATGAAATTATATGGCGAGAAAAAGTATGTGAATCTTTTTGGAATTTCATGGTCTGCATTAATTTGTCATAAAGTGTGATCCGATCTTCATCTAAGTCAAGAGTATGGAGAAATTATGTCATTATAGAGTACAGTATGAACCCTTGGAATTAATAACTGGTTGACACCTCCCCCCACCGCTCCCCCAAACCAGGTGCTTCCTCTAGCTGTGGATTAGACCTGCACAGCGTTAAAGAGGAATTTTCGCCCATTCATCCTGGCAGAACTGCTTCAGATCTGTCATACTCTTTACAAGTCTCATGTGTATGACTCTCTTCAAGTCATTCCATAGCATCTCAATTGGGTTGAGGTCTGGGCTCTTAATTGGCCACTTCAAAAGGCATATAATTTGTTTTAAAGCCATTTTGTTGTGGACTTGCTCTGGTGTTTTGGGTCATTTTCCTCTTTGGGAATTCATCTTACCCCCTATGTCTGCAAGCTGGCCACGCCATGATGCAACAAAGCAGGCCCAAACCATGATGTTTTCATGATAATATGCAAATAGTTCAATCTTGGTTTTATTAGTGCACAAAACATTCAGCTAATAGTACCGCTGCGCCCTATCGCAAATGGCAGCAATGTTCTTCTTAGTATGTTCTTCTTAATGGCTTCCTTCGTGATATTCTGCCATGGACACCCTGCTTGTTCAATGTTTTACGTGCTGTGGATTCATGAAAATTGATGTTGGCCAATTCAGATGATGCCTTCAAATCTTTGCCTGTCACTTGGTGTTGTTCCTTGACCTCATTGATAAGTCTTCGTTGTGCTCTTCGGGTCATTTTGACTGGGCGCCACTTTTTGGTAGAGTAGCCGCAGTCCCAAAATGTCTGTCTGCAGAGACTGTTGAAACTTCTGGTGAATTTCTAAAGACTTTGTAACCCTTTTAAAGGCAAAAAGTCTTGATCAAAGATGCTTTGAAATCTCTTGTGTGGAGCATACTCAAAAATTTTGAGTGGTTTTTAATCAGTCAAAGTAGCTCTAGTCCACACCTCCAAACTGATTTTCTTAACAAGACTCCAGGTATGCTAACTCCTGACTCCAGTTAGCTTGTTGTCAATACTCTTGACTTGGATGAAGATCAGATCACATTTTATGACTATTTAATGCAGAAAACCATGAAATTCCAAAAAGGTCAACATCCTTTTTTTTGCCACCAGATAATGAACTACAACATATTGTACACATTTACCCTTAAAATGTGAAACAAAGTGATACACCTGCTAACAGAGGCCTTTATTTACCCTTTTTATTTAAGTTGGAAAGCTGCCAACGCTGGAGGACTCGGTGTGTGTGAGGTTCAGAGAGCACATTGTTCTAACACTGGAGCCTAGTCCAGACAAAACAGTACGTCCATTTCTGTTGAGTCAAGTATAATTTTGTTGGCATCATTTAAAAAAACATGTATTTTCCTTTAGGATGAAGCTATAAAGTTAGCAGCATTCGTGTTACACTCACTCAGGAACAAAAGAGAGACACATATGATGGGGCCCCAAGATGATGATGATGAGGAGGAGGAGGAGGAAGAGAAAGATGAAGGGGAAGTGAAGACAGTCCAGGTGACACAAACACCCTATACGTATAATGATTATAACAAGTATAAGAATTAAGCCTCTGAATTGCATTATTTGTTTAGAAACATGGTGAAAATTAGCACTGAATGTTTTTATTAAAATATTTTTTTCAAGTTGAAGAAGTGAAATGTTGGGTTTTTCCTCAGTCACCATGGTTCACTTCTCAAATGAGAATTGAAATTCTCAAAACAACTTGCACAACTTTCACATCATCTAGTCGCTTTTGCACGTCATAGAAGCAACTTCTCATTCTTATAAACTGATTGTGAATGCTTTGGCACATTCATGCAGATGATTGTGTACAACTGTCTGCTGTTTCCTACATTATCAGTTGCTTAGGTCACTATCTTTCTTTTGTATAGTTTCAGCCCCCAAAACACAGAGGCATTAGGTTATTGTCTACATCGTTTCATGCAAAATGGTTGAAACAGTGGTCATAGTCTGTCAAACGTATTTTCAAGACATTTCTATTAGCCTTACTGCCATGGATGCAGTATGTGAGGACCTTATGAGGAGCTAGGGCTGGGTATCGATCTTCGATACTTTTATCACACCAACCAAATTGATTTAATACTTGAGAATCGAAAAACGCCTCGTCATTCTACAGTATATCACATTTGGTTCCCAATTAGTACGTCTCGTCAGTGATCTAGTAAGCTATTATAGATGATAGCTATTCTGCACTTCCTGACTGCCTTATCTCATCCTGCTCTGTATTTACATTTCTGTCAAAGGAACATTTCCCATGTTTACAATTCTAAGTTAATATTTTTTTTCTTTGTGCTGTATAGTGACTTAAAGTCTTTTTTTAATTTTCTGTATTGCAGTCATATGGTCGGTCAACAAATTACAGTGCAGTCAGTAAAAAGCAGAAATGAAATCATGCCCAATCCCTTTCAATCTTCCACATACAGTAATGTGTAAATTTGTACTGCTGTAATTAATATATGCTGTACAAAGTGCAAGTATTAAAAGAAAAACAAGATAGTCTGTAATACGATATTTATTTATTTGACAAGTTTTTTTTTTTTTTCCTTCCCATGCTTATATTTCTTCATTTCTGCTGCAGGGTCTGGACTTCCCCATGTCACACCTTCCTGCTCTGCAGCAGCTCCTGAGTGGAGAGCGACTCCGTGTGGCTGAGCTGCTGCTGCAGCAGGATGCTGATAAACTAGGCCTGGTGCTCGGGCTCTGGATAGAGGGATTGCTGCAGGTCTGCTAACTAGATGTGTTTTGATATCTACCCAGTATACTGTAGAAAGTGAGAATTTGAGAAACTGTAGAATTTGGGGGGGGGGGGCATACTACAATTGCTATTCCTGAGTAAAAAGAAAACAGGCAATCAAATCTACCATCCGCTACCATGTGCAGTGAATTGTGTGAGCCTTCAAACTTGGCCATGAGGAGCCTTAAAGGAATGACATTCTGAGAATAAAGCACAAGTAATGACGATCGTGTAAAGTGTATAACTGAAAGCAGTACATGCCAACTTCTGACCTCATCTTCAATTCTTGTTCTGTGTGACCTTATATGTAATCTTGTTTATAAGTTGCACCGAGCAGCTTTGGACCGAGGGTACATGACCAAGCCACCTGACCAGCAGATGGACGCAATAGTTCCACTGGAGAGTGACACTTGAGAGTATGTGTAACAGTAGAGGTATTCTTCTGGTACATACTGTGCTATTGTGTAGTGATGCTAGCAGCAGGTCAGAGTGACGTCCAGCAAGAATCCTCTCAGTACCACTGTTGGGAACGTCACTCTCATACCGTTTCCTGTCCTCCACATCTGTGTGATTGTTTCTTGGATCTGCTATCTACAGAAAAAAGGCTGGATTTTTTTTTCTTCAGTCATGTTCCTGTCACCCATTCAATCAACCAGAACACCAGAATGTAATATCTTTAATATTAATACCATTTAAAAACAGCGATAATATTAACTGTACACATTATTTCTTTTGCACATAATCATTCAATACATACATCTTTTCCTGAATATCATACACTCAGTGTTCAGTGGGAAATCCAGTGATTTGACCAGCTTTAAATAATTCTCTGTACATAAGCCTGACTAACAGAAGTAAGCAATTGCTCTGTGTTTGTCTGAGTAAAGGGAGTTTTGACATCATTTGAGGCTGAAAGAGGACATCACATGTTTTATCCAGGAGCAGTGTGTTGGGGAACACACTTTTTTTTACAAGAGGGCCACTCCTGTTCAAGAGAGGATTGTGGTAGTGCAAATGTGCTTTGGAGAACAAAAATAGCAAGCATATAATTCATATTCTTTATATATAGTTGTTTTTGGTTGTTGGTCATAAAAATTAGAACGCCTCTCTAAACTGGCTTTCCTCCTCATCTGGTTATAGCTTCTGTGTCTGTTCTGAGGTTTAACACCAGAGAGAGAGAGAGAGAGCCTCCAGCTTGTCACTCATACTGTTAAATACCAATAGGTGCAGAACAATCACATGTCTGGATTCATATGCCTAAGCTATAACACTCGATTTTACCTATACATCACCTAATGGGTTGAACAATTTGGTGTGTTGAGATCAAGCTGTTGAAGATGAGGCTCTTCAGGGTTAGTTTTTTTTTTTTTTTTTTTTTTTAAGGAACAGTGGTTTCAGCCCTGATCCTCTTTACCTGGGTGGAGGCAGTGCTTTTTAGTTCGTAACTGTCCAGCATGTTTCAGGGAAACTGATTCTTGGCCTCAGCACTAAAGCACCTCTATGTCCCAGAATTGTGTGGCTCTGTCAGGACAAAACTCATTTAAGATCAGATGATCCTTGTCTATTCCACTCCCACCTGAAAGACCACCAGCAGAAAGGCTCAAGTCAGGGTTCCAGAATGCAGACAGGGTGAGCTGATGTGTAAAGCATCTGGTTCTTTTGCAGTACAATGTATTTAAATGATTCATATGTAAAATAGTATGAATCAGGTATTGCTAATAATAAAGAAACATACCTCTCTGATCCAGTACTAGGCTGTGGTTTAAGTGAGTGGAAATCGTCCCATTTTCATTAAGACTCCACTTTTGGTTCAGCCGCCCATGCTCTTCCCATAAAGCCACTCTGGCTCCCACACAGGCCTTCCCACCAATCACAGACATGCAGCCTTTCCCCACCTGTACACACATTTACATTTATAACATTTGGCAGATATCTATAGAGACTTACAGAAATGCTTTGTGATATCTAGTGAAAACTTCCTCAAGCTAGGGCATACAGGTCAGGGTACACGGATACAACACACAACTCTTTGCTCAGCTGAACTATTATGCTGTCCCTAATAATTCTTCATGTCAGTTTAAACAAAAAAACTGTAATCTATGCATTGAGAAAGATCACATTTCACCATGCTCAGATCCCTCTTTTTATAGCAACAAGGTTTATCTGTACTTTAGGTTTTGCTGAGATGAGCAACACTACAATTGGTTGAAATTTCCATAATGCTCTATAGTTAGAACTATTTTTAGCCACGTGGCACTTTAGATCTCGAGACACTGAAACAGGGAAGCAATTACAGCATAGTCTGCTATGGAAAGCTGAATCTGTGCCTAAATGATACTCAGTGTGAAAGCATATGTACATCTCTATCCTATAATAACTATATAGTTATTACATAGTACTCATATGAAATTGCAAATATTATAAGAAAAATACAGAACAGCAGGCATCATTCAGAATATGTCTCTATGCAGTAGGAACCAGTGTTTTGATCAGTTCTCTGTGCTCAGATGTTTAAAACATTATGCTATACAGTATATATACATTTTAGAATTTAAAATGGAAACTAAACAGGTTTTAAAATTGTAATATTTAAAACAAAGAAAGATCTTGAACATTTACTATTCAAGCTTTTGCAGTGAGTCTAGATATGGACATGTAAGCAAATGTTGTATTGTCCTTGTACAAAAGGTCACAATTTGAAGCATGTGTTCAGACAAAAAAAAAAAAAAAAACTGTAGCACATTTTGCTATTATCGAAGGATAATTTTAACAATAACATTTTCAACCTTTCTCTGTATACATGGGAGGATTTCTCTGCTAACCTTGCTTTTGAGCTGCGACTGAGTGTATAACCAGTGCTGTGTGTGTAGCGAGTGTTCAGCAGGACGCAGCGAGACTCTCGCTGGACATGGCTGCTCCCCGGTTTTCTCTACAGTCAGTGCCATCCCCAGAGCTCGATTCTGCACCTGCACATACGCCCTTCGCTGAGGACAGAGAAAACATTAGTCATACAAGAAATAGCGTGTGCATTCAGTACCTTCTTATAAGAGCAGAATTTATATGTTACCACATAGGAGCCCTTATTAAAGCCATACATAGAAGCCTTACCAAAATAATCACTGCCATGACCTATTTAAATGCATTTTTTTTTCTTAAACCTGACTGACCAAATTTTTAAATGAGGTACATAGAGGTGTTTTTAACAGCCTAATTAAGGCACAGACTGCATTTGCCTGTCCTACATCTTCACGCCCACATTTCTAAACATAAACACACAGACAGACCTTGCTGCCAGTGCTAGCAAGTTATGCAAATGCATTAATGTCTTTTTAGGAATGAGTGGGTTTTTATCAGGGCACTACAGACCACTGTTTAGACAAACACACACACACGCAGAAAGTCCCAAATGACTGCAGAAGTCTGATAAGGAGTGGGTGAGATTTTAAGCTGAATAAATTTGGAATGTCAGAAAAATCTACGGAGTGAAAAAAGAAGGAATAAAGGAGATTGAGAGAGAATGATGATGAATCTATCTGCAGTAGTACAAAAGAAATATAAACTCTGCTCACTACGGAACGCCATACAAGAACTCAAAATAATTTCTCCAGACCACATTTAATTTCAATCTCTATTTTGAAATAGCCATCATATTTTACAGTATTTATTTATTTCTCCCAACTTTTGAAGTTCTTTCTTATTATGACTACAAAGAAAATCACCTGGCAGGAGCTCACCTGTCTTAGTGGGTGAAGGGAGCCGATGGTGTCCCAGCCACTGTAGTCACTCCAGCATGGAACCTCGCCTATCTGCAGCAGCATCTGACGCCCCTTAAACTGGCTGAATTCGTACACTACCCACCTGCACGGGGCACCGACCGACGTAGCCCATCATCATATGAACCCAAACAAAAATATATTTCAATATAAAGCAGCAAAAGATTGAGGAACTTACAAGCCGCTGTTGACTTTTAGAGACTGCGTAAAGAAGTTGCTCATGGTTTCCATCGGTGAGTCTGTCACAGTCTCCAACCCTTCAAACGAGCTCAGTGAAAAAAGACTGATTGAGGGCTCTGAGAAGCTCTGCGTGGGGTACAACAGACAGGCCTGCATTAGTAATCACACAGTACCATGTAAAAATCTGTGAACTAAGGCATGTCCTTTGTTATGACTGATGAATAACTGGGTGCATAAATATTGTAATTTACTGTGACTGCTTCAGACAGCTACTGTATTTTGTCACAGAGCAGGACCATTTTATAAATACATTCAAAATGTCAAGATACAAAGAAGTGAGGCTTTCTATTCAATTTAAGAGCAGTTATTAAAAGTAGTACATTCACGTCATGTACTCTAAATTGGAAATAAAAAATTTAGAAGGCTTTCAAATAAATGTTTCATGAATCAAGGACTCACATATTGAATGGGCTTGAAGGATTTAATAGCTGTTGCCATGCAGCCAGTGGAGGTGAGGTCTGGATAAAGGCCTTCTTCAAGGACAAACTGGTTACCACAGAAACCCCTCTCGTCATAAAGCAACCACCTAAACATTTTAAGACAGGGTCAAAGAAATACTTTACTGTAAATATTAACTGGATCTGGTGGCTTTCTGGCAGCAGTAGAGGAATATTGAACATAGTGTTCATGTCAGAAGAACTTGAAGTGTCTCACCTGCCCTGAATTACTCTGAATGACGTGGGGTTTAACATGCCACAGTCTGCCATTTCACTTTCAAATTCTTTTCTATCTCCCGCAAAGCATGGTTTGTCGTAGGTGCAAAGCTACACACACACAAATACATACAGAGCACTGAATCAGAAAGCAAGTGAAATAGAATTATGACTGTCAACTACAAATAGTTTCATCCTGTTGTACTGTATCAGACATTTGGGATAATGTTTAATAAACGTACCATGAATCTTGGATCCCTTTTTCCACAAAGCTCCTTAAACAGAAAAACGTAACATTAGAATCAATTATTTTCATGTTTAATTGGGACAGGAGTTCAGCAGCTTTTCTGATTAGACCACTAATATTGCTTTTAATAGAACTTAAACAAATGATAGTCACTGTCTTTACTAGTTCAAAAGAAACTGATCTGTTATTGAATCTCGTCTGCCAGCATTCCAGTTTGCACTTACCCTCCGTACAGCCCGGATGGAGAGAGGTGGACTCTGCCTTCCACCCCAGTCTAGTGATCCGGTGTATCGACCCTTCTCAAGTACACACTGTTCTCCTGTGAAATATCTGCCGCTGTAGGCTACCCACCTAAAAAACATTTCAAATGATCTGCTTACATACAACTCCAGCTTTGGAAGCTTGAGCAAGTTTGCAGAAGGATTTCACCTTAAGGTTTTACTACCACAGCTAATGCTTATTGTATAGTATAAACCAAAGTCACACAGTATAATTCTGCATTGATTAAACAAGACAACTGACTAGGACATGATCTCATACGATGGGTGTCAAATGGGGACTTTTGAATGTACAGAATAACAGAACTTTATTACTCTATATAATCCCTTGCTACACGAATGTACTTATCACGGTGTTAAGTGTGATATCGCTAACGCTTGGATATCATCAATGTAGAAAGGTTTCTCAGTACACCAGATCATACACCAGAATGATCAGACTGCCTGCTTCATGTCTGAAACTCTGGCCTCCCAGGAACTCCTTTAATGGACTAAACATGTGAAAATGGCTTGGAGCGAGGTCAGGACTGTACAGGGGATGTGACAATAACTCAGAGACAAGTTCATTCTCAAGAAATTTCATTACAATTTCTGGTTTGACTTGGAAGCCCTTTGAAAGACAATTCCAGGGAACAGAAATGCTCATGTGAGGGCCTAATTAATATATTCCCACTAAAGAAGCTGACGCCCTTATAACTATTTATCCTAAGGCATGCTAATCATTTCTAGTAGTTGATTTAATATATTTGTACACTAGGAAGGAAGCCTGGTCAACAACTAAGAAAAATTACTGTAAAATAAAGGAAATCAAGGCAAAAGGGGACAAAATATTTTTTCAGATGCATGACAACAGACATTTTGCAGTCATTTAGGAGCAATTAACCAGCAGACTAAAGAATGTGCTGCAAAATACCTTTTAATCAACCTCATTTTTTAAATGATATAAATTCATTATATGTGCAAAGTGCTACACTTCACAGCTTGTGTAAAAAGGTTTTGAGAATGAGTACATTTAAATTTCACTTTAGGATTGCAAGCATAAATGACACAAAGATTTAACATCATCAGTAAAAATATTCCATTTACATACTGGGACTAAAGTGTAAAAACACCATTGAACTATCTTCCTTAAGAGCACCCAGAGAACATCATCAAATAGCACTGATCCTAGAATTTTTCAGCCTCTTTTCCAGACCCTATCATATAAGTACAATATATGAAATTGCTAATGAATTAAAAGTTCCTTAATATCTTACACTCCACTTCGAACATGGATGGTGTTTGCTTCGTCCACTAGCCCGGTCTGTTGCAGGTCTGCTACATCCTCGTCCACAAGCTCAATCTGCTCTTCACGATTATTAAGGGACACCGCAGGCTCAATGAAATCCTGGAATAACCACAACATTTCCAGCTTAACAGAACCACTTAGTGACTCTCAGGAACTATTATTGTAAATATGTTTTTCCTAACCTAGTAAAGTACTGGATAATTTAAAGTTTTGTTCTAGTTAATAAAATTCTGAACAACCAGTCAGGGTGCACAAATGAGTTCCTTATAAGAGCAAGAACAACCACCTAACATCTACCTAACAATTTATATTAGAAACTAAGGCTTAACTGTTTATATCTCAGTCTTTGCTTCACCTATATTTCTTTTACTATATACTCCAATCTTGCTTAATTTTTTTTACTGCCGCTGTAGGAAATATTTTCTTTGAGTTATCATGTGCTGTTTTTAATAAAATAAACAACTCAAACTGCATCAAAGCTTTAGCGCCTCAGATTCAAAACCTGACCCAGTTATAACCCCCACTACATGCACATATATAACTTCTGAGACTAGGCATATTTGGAATTACTCAAATACTTGAATTCTTGTAGAGGAGATAATGAAAGTTGAGAATATGCACATGTTTAAGTGCACGTCATTGTGCTTTCATGTGTATACCTCATGGGTTGTATAGACTGGTCATCTAACACATTTACAGTTACTGCAGTGGCAAAACTAGCAAGGAAGATACTAAGTAGTTGTAATCAGGCAGTAAAGAAAGCTACTTTGTTCATCTGAAAGTACTTTAGACTAGTTGGTCTACTTTAGACATTCTTTTTGATATTCTTGGTTTAATAAACCACTTTGATATCACTTTGTATTAAGTGGAGCGACAGGTCAGATCAGGGACACATGCCAACTCAAAGAGCTCAATTTATGTATTGGATGCGGCATAGTTGAACATAAAAATGTTCCAGAGTCTGCTGTAGACATTCCAGCTTCCATTCATGACTACACTATCAGCAACGGATTTCAGCTGACCCATGAGTTCCGTCTTAGAAATTGGTGTCCTTTTTTTTTTTTTTTTTTTTAAGTGGAGGCTAAAAAAAGTACTGGAGATGAAAACAGCGTGTATTGCGCAGTTTCCTACATAAATAAAACAGCCTAAAAATAATGATTTCCTACAAATGTTTGTAAAAGACAACTAGTTAACTAATATTTGAGGAATTACTGATCAAACGGTTAAACTTAGTAGTTGTACCAACACACATGTACAGAGAAACACACTTTGCTGTATTTGTATATGTGTGCACTCACAGCCTGAAGGAAGCGGCATGATCTTAGAACATTTCCTGGTCCACTGAAGAGTGTGCTACAGTCACTGTACTCGCCCTCCTCCAACAAACATTGCTGCCCTCTGTAGTTTTCACAGGAGTAGCCCACCCACCTGCATCACAGTGCACAAAACTGTAACCTTTGCCACAGTATCCAGCTAAACAGAATACATAGAATAAGCTCACCCATCACACACCCTTCACACACACTCACATCTTGTAAATCATGAAGAATACACCCATCATTTAAACATACTGTAGAGCAAAAAGCTCTTTTGTCTCAGTATTGCCATTAAAGTGCATGATTAAGAGTTATGTAAAAATGTCCCAGGACTTCTTAAGTTAATAACAGTAGTAGACAGAGAAGGAGTGTCAGAAAGACAAAGAAACTGATATCAGCTTCCTTCCACACCCCCGTTACTAGAGATCACTGACGAAATCTGTTTATACACACTCATATAGTGCTCACTTAAACACACACGTGTCCTGAAGTGTGCTAACAGTTCTTGCTGTTTGCAAAAGGTGGAGAACAGAATTTGTTTAAGTTGTGTCTTGGTGCAGTAATGTTTTACACACATACACACACACACACCTATTAATATTAACATTCATTTGAGTTCATTCCCAATGCAGAAGCATGTGATTGATGCTTGAGAAGGCTAGGTATATATCTAGTCATGAGCTCTCATTCACATTTATGCACGATCATGCGCAAGCAGCACGGTTTCCTTAGAAACTTCACCTTTATTAGGAAAGCATGTGAACACATCATTTACTATAACTGGATCATTAGCACCTATGCGGTTGATGAAAAATACACGTGTTTGTGTGAGTAAAAAAAAAAGAAATACTCACACTCCTCCAGTAACTCGTAGAGAGCAGGCGTGTACTACTCCCTCAGCACTTTCTAGGCTGGGTGTGTTCTCCACAAGCTCCTTGCACTGACCCTGAAAGATTGGCTTCTCATACATCACCATCTATACGGAGACACAGAAGAACGTCCATCCTCACTGAGATACATTAACAGTGTTGCCATATTCTTCTCATATGTGGTCTTTTCCTTATTGTTCTTAACATAAGCTCTTCCACAACAGACATGAACTTGGAACTGTGTGTCTGTGTGTGTTTAGCCTAATTATAGCACAATACGAGCACACTGCTATTTAATATTTGATGTTTGCTTTACATATATGGCTTTACAGCCCTGTGCACTGTGGACATGTTCAATAGAGCTATTTGAAGGACCATTTTTAATCCTCTAACTAATAGTGTGTATCCGTGCTCTTGTGACACAGTGTGTGCAATTCAAGATTTTATTTTCATTTTTACTTCCCTCTCTTTCACCTCACATGAAGTGTGATTAGCCAAGCAAATTTTACACAAAAACCACACATCCAGATAACCGTATGAATCAAGCTTTCACAAACTAAGATGAGTGCTGGAGAAATGAACAACACCCATGAGCACATCTAGTCTAGGGTCTAGTGTTTTGTGAAACTTGGCAAACTGGTCACAAAGGTCATGCATTAATGGTTTCTAAATGATCAATTTCTTCCTTGATTTCTTCCTAGACTAATGTTTCATACAGTAATTTGTACTTCAGAAACAGCTGTTAATGTTAATGTTAATGTTGGTAAAATATAGCATCGAACATTTTGCGGAAAAAATTCATTATAGTTTGGTATTTTTTCACGCATCATACAAGTTA